>JAGFPH010005808.1:50637-88396 GCA_018207615.1 Philaenus spumarius
TCAATCGGGTCCGGTTCTAGAACCGACTTTTTAGCTCATCGGTTCTCGGTTCCGATTCCGCGAAGAACCGGCGGAACCGAGAACCGGTATCTGGAACCAACCCATCCCTACTTTGAACCAATGCAAAGCTTTTTCCAATGGTTTATCCTGCTCTAATTTTAAAACTTCAATATAGTTACAACTGTTTAAAAACGTGGTATCATCTGCATACAAAATAGACTTACAAGGCATAAATAGAAAAGTTATTTACAGCCACAATAAAGAGGAAAGGACGGAGAAATGATCCCTGTAGTGGTTCCCCGTTTTTACAGTTTTAAAATTAGACATATCCTGGCATTGAGCAACAATTTTCAATTATTTTTAATTTGTAATAATTTTTCTGCTTACACACTTCCTCTGCAAGGGTAATTTAATTAAATTACAAATGAAAAAAACATGGATCAAGACCGGGATTTGAACCCAGGATCTTTACCATTCCGTGTAACGCTCTACTGACTGAACAACCCTGATCACATCAGACATTGGTCGATGTTATCTCACTTATATGGTTTTTTACTGCATTTATTGAACCAATAGGCTGAGTACTTCGTATGTATGTCATTGAACACAATCTTAATTCTTTTTGCAGCCTTCAGTGGTGTTATTTATTATTATTTTTAATAATTTTTTGCGTACACACTTCCTCAGCAAAGGTTAATTTAATTAAATTACAAGTGAAAAAACATGGATCAAGACCGGGATTTGAACCCAGGATCTTTACCATGTATAAATGCATAATTCCTGTTAGTTCAATAAGTGCAGTAAAACCGTACAAGTGAGATAAGATCAACCAATATCTGGTGTGATCAGGGTGCTCAGTCGTTAGAGCGTCACCATGGAATGTTAAGGTCCTGGGTTCAAATCCCGGTCTTGGTCCATGTTTTTTCACTTGTAATTTAATTAAACAATTTGCTGTCTATCAATAAGATAAGACTGAAACAAATTTAATTCAATGTCTCTAACTCCATAAAAACAAAGTTTTTCTAAAAATAGTTTATGGGGATTAATGTTGAAACCTTGAGGTATATCGACTAGTGTAGCTGAAGTGTATTCTCTATTTGGTGATATTTTCAAAATAAACAATCCAATTTAGATTATGATCCGACAACAAATGTTTCTTAACTTAAATTGAAAATCGGCAAAGGTTGACGGTTTTGATCAATTTTATTTGTGATACTGTACTGCCTCAGCACTAATTATTAGTGTTCTGTTCATTAAAAGTGTCATATCAGTTTTTTCTGGTGGATTCTTCAAAATACAAATGATTTAATTTAAACATTATTGTTACAGATCATTACAGAAGTGGAGAAATGTCACCAGGTGGAAGTAGCTGTTCTATTACATCGGGGACGCCTTCGACTGATATCCGATTCTCAGACTATCCTTTAGAGAAAGTCAGTGCTTTCATTAAACCGGTCCTAGACGATATTACTCCTACCGAAAGACCGACCCGAGCATATTCTGTTGGTTCAAGGCCTATCAACAACAATAACAACACCACGTATGTTATGCTTACATTATTAAAAGTATTCCTGTAATTATTATTTGTATCATTAACATTATATGTTTAGTACAGATTGTCTTGATTGAGCAAAATTGTAGCATGTTTCTGGGGAAACTAGAGGAGCAAAGTTGTGATCCTGAGAATTGTTAATAATATTACACATAGATATTAGATTCTTAATAAGTTACTCTTGAATTTATTGATTTTCCACTTTAATTGTTGACATTATTCGGTTCTGAAGAAAATCCTATAATAAATCATTATGTTCAAATCCTGCATTTTGAATAATGTTTTCCCGGATCAGCTGTTGGTAAACAAAGCTGATTGGTTCAGATAATGCCAATTTACTATCTTTGGAGGGTTTTTTCTTTTGAGTGTCCATTTCTTTACAAATCAGCTGATGCCTCGCCCGCAGAACTGGAGCTAAAACATTTCGTGCTAGTTGCTGTTTTATTCATTTGAGGTTTTGTTTTCACCGTTTAAGCATTCCGTGAAAGATAGTACAGTAGAACTCCAATTATCCCGACTAATTGGGACCGGACCCAATCCGGATAATCAAAAATCCGAATAATTGGATTTTTCTCGAAAAAAGGCCGTTTTTAGGGGAAAAACGTAAACAAAACACAATAGAGAACATTTACGATATTTATTATGAAAAAACAATATCAATGACAATGTTTACATTTCATAATATTTACAAACAATACTATATCACTGTAAAATACATTATTTTTTTAACATACCTGGCAGAGTCGGCTGTTTTGCTACCTTAAATCGATTCCGCGCTGCCAAGTCTCGCATCTGTTTGACTATGTTCCTATTCAAATCTGATCCGGATAGTTGGCGATCCGGATGATTGGAGTCCGGATAATTGGAGTTCTACTGTACATTCGAAGTTCATGTTTCAAAGTGTACCATAGATTTTTTTTTCATAATTATAATTTTTACAGAGATTTTGCTTTTTTTTTTAATTTTGTTATTTTTATGACAAATAAACATTGAATGATTTGATTTTGTAACATTTGAAAATGTTTTTTCTTATTCCTTTTGACTATTATCAGTGGCATAATGGTCACTCCTATTGACAGAGCATATCCTGACGTTCCGGAACAACAACACTCCAAAAAAGGGTTAAAATAGTAAAACTTTGAGTTTTTTCAAAATTAATTAAACTGCTTGGTTGTATATTTCTAGTTTCTTTTTGTGATATTTTAGCTATTTCCCTATCAGATAAATTTGTAGGCCTAGAAGTAGTCATAATTTACTAATGAAATTCAACCTACAATTTACAATTATTGTGATTACAATCTCACAAATCAATCATTAAAATCTCCTGATATATTTACTATGATTCTAAAATAATATATTTACACCACATTTTTAAAGATAGTTACAAATTAGAGGCTAGGCACAATTCAAAATAGAAAATAGAATCAATTGAATTCACGTGTATACAATACACACTACTAACTGTTGTCAGATTGTGTAAAGCGTTGCAAAATTTAAAAAATAAGTAAAAGATAGCACATCTTAAAACTTATTAGATAGGATGTTTTACAACCACGGTGTTCATTGACGGAAAATGTCATGATGTTCATTGATGATCTTGACGGTAATAATTGTTCATAGTTTAAAAATTTGCAATATTCAGGAAAATTATAAGACTTCCTTCTGTAATGACAATATTAAAAGATTCTTATGTTTTGTTAGAAATAATTTTAAAATCATTTTGTTTGTTTTGTTTGTGTGCTTACTAAATTGTTATTTATTTTTTTATAGGTCTGATGTTGTGAACCAACCAGAACTGCAACAAAGAGTTCGGGCATTTTCTGTAGGATCCCGCTGTACAAAAGTAAGACCGATCCTTCACCCTCATTTAACTCCACCTACTCGGCATATGTTGTCATCGAGTCACTCTTCCATGGAACCTTCTGAAGACTTGATGGAACTAGATTTTACCAAGAATAAATCATCAAGGAGCCGTAAGAATTCAGCGTTAAAAAAGACAGCACCTCTATCAAGCTCTGAGCGTTTGACTCTACCTGGTTCAGCAGCATCGAGTGCAGCGTCTTCATACTCAACCGCTGAAGGAAGTTATATGGAAATATCACCTCGAGCTTCACCAAAGCTTTTGGACAGTGATATTGACAGGATCAGTCAAGAACTTTCTCCTCCTAAAAGCTTTAGAGGAAGCAGTTACATTGGCCGATCACCTCCTAAAACATTGTCATCTTATATGGATATGAGACCATCCAATCTTTATACCTCATCTTCCCCACCAGTATCTGGTTATCCATCGCCACCTCTATATAGAGTTCCTGAAAGTGATGTAAACTATGCTGAATTACCTGTGATTAAAGGAGAACTTCACGCAAACTCTCCTCCAATGAATAAGACATTATCGTCTTCTCCTAAAATATTTGTCGGCAGGCCTCAGTCACCGGCAAAGGATGGTTATTTGGAAATGAAGCCTGCTGGTGATACGAAGCATGTTTTGCCAAAATCTACTCAACCTAGAGTGGAAACGTTCCCAGTTACAGGAGGCTTAAAGAACCAGACATTTTTAAGAACATCGACTCCTCCTATCAAACAACCCCTATTTTCAACGCAAAATTTAATAAGACCCAAACCATCTCAAGGACAAGATGATTATTTGGACATGAATTTAAAGAGGAAAATGTCAGCTGTTGAAGACAATAATAATAGTAAAATAATGGTCGGTCGTACAGCACCTTTAGATACACCGAAAAAAGTTCCTGAAGGATATGTACAAATGTCATGGTCTGGTAAACCTACGAGAAAGTCATCCCTTGATGGTTAT
Source organism: Philaenus spumarius (assembly GCA_018207615.1). Lineage (NCBI taxonomy): Eukaryota > Metazoa > Arthropoda > Insecta > Hemiptera > Aphrophoridae > Philaenus > Philaenus spumarius. Next base: position 55,002 of record JAGFPH010005808.1, read on the forward strand.
AAAGAGTCGACCGATGCATACTTAAATATGTCTATCGGAAATAGTGCGCAGAAACGGGAAAGGAGAGGAAGCAGAAGAGATCGTAACCGATGTAGTTCTCAGCCGATAACGATTCAATCGTCCAACAAAGATGATTCAGTATCGACCAGTCCTGTGTTTACATTTGGAGGTAGAAAACATTCGACAGGTACACCTCCAAAAAATCCATTGTACCTTCCTGTAAGTAGTTATGGAGTTTCTTCCCCGTCTTCTAGTCCATTTTCTTCATTAGGTCGGAACAGAGCTCGGAAAACAGCTCGAAAAGATAGCAAGGATTTGAATTCTGGTTTGACTACACCGACAGGTTCGACTACGACAATATTCCCCTTTAGCCTGAACAGCCCTGGGTCGCCTATGAAACCGTTCTCGCAAGCTGTAAAAGACTCGCAGGAATCGTCAAAGTGTTCCGTCGATGCGTCAAGCGGGACAGTGAAAATCTCCCAATCACCGGAAGAAAATGTTTCGAGTGCAACAAACAAATGTGATAAACCTGAAAACAGAGAATATGTTAATTATGATCCTAGTAGTTCCCAGGATAAAACGTTTGATCAAGAGTATACAATGATGCAACCCATCAGTGTTGAACCTTCAAAGACAATATCAACGCCTCTTGTGAAAGAAAGTACGAGATCAGTTGACATGTTAACAACTGGTATATCCAGTATGACATTAAGTACACCTGCCAGTGTTCCATTACTTAATGACACTAGGCCGGTGGATGAAAACAATGAATGTACAAGACTTAGTGAAATTAGTGGCAGTGAAATTGCTAGTGAAGTGTCTAGTCGAAATAGTGAACAACTTGTAGTGTCCAGGACCCCTTCAGTAAGCAGTGTCGGGTGAGTACTGCATTAATCAATTATACTCATACTTGTATAAATATACAGTAAATCAATTTGAGCCGTGTAACTCATATTTGTTATTTCTGTAAAGAAATTAACTAAACTGGAAAGGGTTCATCCTCTGTTTTATCTTTTCTTCAAGAACCATTTTAAGGTATTTGATTTATTTTATTAAAATTTAAACTGTATGCTTTCACAACAGTTTGATCATATTATTAAAGTCTGCTGACTTCTTTGGTTGGAATTTTTTTTTTAATACTAAAAATGTTTTTAAAATACAGTACAACCTCGTTAAGTCGGATCTCCGGGTAACCGTTTATTTAGGTTTGCAATAAATAAAAATTAGGCCTGTGCGAGTATTCGAAGATCGAGTATTCGAACGCCGAGCTTTTTAGTATTCGGCTCAGCTCGAAAATAAAAAAATGTTAGAAAAAATTCGAGCCGAGTTTTTTTAATCGGAACTGAGAACCGATGAGCTAAAAAGTCGGTTCTAGAACCGGACCCGATTGATGTCGAATATTGACGTGAATTTGAACGAAACTTTATAGTGGTACAAAACAAAAGAGAAAAAAAGAATATTCACACATTTTCGGTTATTATAAAACTAAACTCTTCGCGTTAATTTATCTGAATGCGACATACGTTGCAATTTAGCTCGATCGTGTGGCGTTGGTGGACGGGAATGCCGGTTTGATGCACTCATTTCATCAGATAATGTAGCCTTTGTAAATTAATATTTATGCCTAAATTATTATTTTTTTACTATCAGTGATTATAACAATCAATAATCCCTTTATTATTCATAAAAGTTAAAAAAATAATAATAAGTGATTAAAATAATTACGCAAGAAAAAGTGTCAAATAAAATTATTCGGAATCCGACTAGGCATAATATTTTTTTACGATTGATTAGGATTGCGTTAACGCTCGGAATATTATATGTTTTGTCTCTGAACGTTCAATTCGGATGAGTTCAGAAATAATCGGAACTTCAATCATCGAAAATTTCATTCGACGGCGTCAGTTAAGTCCCGCCGAAGTCTGAACAACTTGTTAGAACAAAGTAATATCAAATTAATAACGCTGTGTGTAAATACGTAGGCCTACAGTATTCAGTTTTAGTGCAGAGTTTTATTCATTTTGTTTTAGTTACCGCAATTAGTTAATACAGAAGAGCGCCGATTTTTAGAAACAAATTGGGACCGAGGGACTTCTGATAACCAATTTGTTCGGGTAATTAAATTCACTGTGAACTCACTAACGACTGACAGCAGCGGTCGGCCATGTGCTCGGCTGACTCAACAGCGACCGCTGTTCCGTTGAGCGCACAAACTCCCTGAAGTTTACAACTCGGCTGATTATGCGAATAAAAAACTTTCGGAATTATTACGAGTAGTACTGTAATGTACTTATTTATTTACAGTACATTTCTGCTTTCAGATAATCGACGCTCTACTGAATTAACATATTAATTTGATTAAGTTTAGTTAGTTGAGGATATGTGGAAACTTAACCGGAGTAGGCAGAGTAGGCTAGTCTTTTCATCAATGGCATCGAAAGTGTGGCAATATTTTATAATAGACGTTGAGAGTGACTTTTTGTCCGTAATTTAACTTAGCTGAATACTTTTATTGAAGTGAAAACTTCTATATATATATATATATTCTTGTGTATAGTATATATGAAGAGCAAGGACCGATGACAATGCAATATTAATTTTTTTGGGTGTAGTAAATGAGCACTGATCATGGTCCCCAGAACACGACGTGATTTTCACCCCCTTCAAAACGTCGGATTGATTTGAAACTTTGCACACTTATCAAGGACCGATGACAATGCAATATTAATTTTGTTGGGTGTAGTAAGTGAGCACTGATCATGGTCCCCAAAACACGTTTTCAGGTGTCATTAAAAACTTTATATACAGGGTGATTCACGACGATATACAAAAACTTCGGGAGCTCATTAATTTTGTTGGATGTAATAAGTGAGCGAGCACTGATCATGGTCCCCAGACTAAAAAATAAGAATGTAAATAATACATATATATTAGGCATACTTTTTTTACTCTAGTGCTGTTAAAATGAAGTATTTATCGTTTTAATCCCCGATTGTTACCTAGTACTACATTGAAATAAGTAATAAGAAAGCTCGGCTCGTCAAAAGCTCGAGTTCGTGAGCTATATAAAAAGCTCGGCTCGAACTCAAAAATCTAGGCTCGCACAGGCCTAATAAAAATATGCATTTTGGTGGCGCTATTGCTTTATACGAGCGTATAGTTGTAGCATACGGCACGGTGATAGTGTTTCCGCCGAGTTCGCGCATCCGAGTTTGTCTGCCGTGGGGCACGTAAACGTTACTCAAAGCTGATGCTACAGAAACTTACAAGCTATTTGCCCAAAAAGTAGGCATACCTGTACTACAGTCCACAGATGTGTTTTTTGTTTTATTGTGACAAGTAAATATTTTAAAAGTGTTTTTCTCCGTAATAAAGGAAAATATTGTAAGTATACAGTGTATTTTCATTATTTGATGTTTTATGCTCTTTCTCCGGCTAACACGGATTTTCGTTATGTCTGATCGGCCGCGGTCCGTCTGATCCGACTCAACAAGGTTGTACTGTACTGACATTTAATTTTGTAAAAGGAATAGACCAAAATGACATTTTAAAGTGAAATAACTCCTAAATAATTGTATCTAGTTTAATAGAAAACGTGATACAAATTGCATCTTTTTAGGTCTCATTGTTTTAAGTTTCATTGTTGAGAGAAAGTCAGGCACATAAGTAAATAAAAGACAATGCAAAGCTACTAAGATTGAAGATTTACACCAGTTTTTACACATACCGTTATTTTTAATAGTTTCCAAGTGCAATTGATGAATCGCTGGGTCTACTTGCTGCTCATACACTTTTTAAGATTCATTTACCTGTTTTCTTATGAAACTTGGGCAAATTTTTTCCTAAAGCGTTTCTTAAGAAAGGACAAATTCTTAACTGTAGAATTGGTAGTCCCTAGTTATAAATAATTACGACTCATTTGAACGTTTGTGAAGCGATAGATTTGCGACGCATTAATCAGCACTTGATTTGCTCGCGCTCTGCTAACTATATTTCGATAAAAGTTATACTAATTCGATTCTATAGATTATATCCTACAAATCTATAATAAAATAATCGATTGTGTTATAGTTACTTTGTACACTGGCCAAAAAGAAATCAAAATGCCATGCGCTGCCCAGCACATAAAATATCTGTAATAATGCTACAGTACATGATATTAGTTTTTATGCAATAACTTTATAAATGTGAAGGTCCTTTTTTTTTTGTAATGTAACAGTGAACATTTTTTACATTTGACGTTTTAATTTGTATTCAAGCTGCAGGAAGTGAAAAATATCTTTTTGTAAAATAAAAAATAACTCATTTATAAAAGAATAACATTTTATGGATACAGATTAGTGCTTCAGTTATAATATTATCATGTTCTATAGTTAATTCAGAAAAATATTATATATACAACATTATATTGTCTACATAATATATTTTCTATGATTTTTCAAACTGACGGCTACACAAAGTGCTAAAATCGCCTATCATTCTGGGAATTTAACCTGTCAGTTCTAGGGTTAACCTTGAAGATAGGTTATAAGTTGAAATCAATAAGCCCAATGATTTAAGAAGAAAGAAAAAACTTGCCAAGTTGATACGAGAAAATCTTTGCAAAGATAAACGTTAAATAATGATTTCTATAGAAGAATTAGTCGAGGCTTTTAATAGGGTAGGCAGGGAGTAAGAGGGTAACTAAAATAGCCTGGAAGAAGATGAAACACCTTAAACTGTGGTTTTCTGTTGATCCAATGACTTTTACAAAATATATTAAATTTGTTGGAAACCACGTTTCCACCAAGGTATTTTTCTCCACTACATCTAACATTCTGAAAATTTAATCTTAACTTAATTTGCGCTCGGAAGGGAATTTTAAGAATTGTTCTCTCTGGTCGGTTGGTCAGACCCGCCCACTACCCTAGGCCAGTTCCTGTTGTACCTACTGAAAGTGTGATTAGGTCTGATTTTTAACAAATTAAAAGCCAAAAACAGATTTAAATGTAAATTGTTATAACTTTGAAAAAAATACTTATTTTACTGTGTATTTTTACTTGCTAAACTATATAACACAAATAACATAATCAACTAATAAAAAAGACAACCAAAAATTCATTTAGAATAGAATAGAATAGAAAAAATACTTTATTTTGACATGATTGTAATCCATAAATACTGCAATAGAAATAAAAATACATACATAATCAACTATAGGAAGTACAAAATAGTTATAGCACTGTAGGCCTACAGCATGGTCATTTGACCCGTCAGCTGGGTTGGCAAAGTCACTTATTATTAGGACTTACACTGGTCCACTTATATTTGTGAAAGTAATTTATTATTAGAACTTAAACTATGGTCCACTTATATTTACAAAACATACATACATTAATATAATCAGGCACTTGCACTCGCACACAAAATATTCAATAAACATTAGAATTAATAAATTTAGTACCAGTTATATAATTAAAATTACTTACATATATAAATAGATTAACAGTAATCCTTTTTTCCAAAAAATCAAGATATCAAAATTCCGTAACACCCCCTCTCCCACCCTTATCCGCGTTTTTATTTTCGATTTCAATTAAAAATCAAATTCATTTATTAATTGCCATCTAAAGTTCCATGCAATCTTCATGAATTTACCTAACCTCCACCAATCTCTCCCGTTCAATAAAAGTTCAAATTCCTCCCGATTTAAACTGCTTTTGAAAAAGCACATATTTCTTATAGCGCCTAGGATAGAACAGCCAGCAATAAAATGGTAAACTGTTTCATTTTCATTTAAGTTGCATAAGGAGCGTAACCAAATTTTGTCGTTACACCATGGTTTAAATCAATAATTTCCGCCCTGGCTTTGATGATCCCCAACATATTGTTTGGATACTGTATTTATCAGATAAATAATGTCTACTGCCGAGTTGAAGATCAAGGTCCCGATACTGTTTGTGATATGTCACATTTTTTGCCCTCTGTAAACATTCTCCCTACCAAGTAACTTTGACCGCTTCAATAACGCTGAGCATCTTTTCACTTAACCTATCAATATTGCTCATATCCACGTCAATCCAGTGTTTATATCCCAACACTTTCCACTCTTGGCACCTGTAAATAACCCTTTTTATTATTTGTTTAGCAAGAATGTTTGGCAATCTATTCGTTGGTAAAAGTAAAACCCTTAAAAGAAAATCCAGGTGACTTCTTAATGTAAACAAATTCATTTACAAAAATTCATTTATAGTCAGTGAGTTTTTTACTTAAAACTTTTTACTAAAAATACAATAACCAACTTCTGCATTTTCTAGTTCTTACCTTATATCATCTGATTTATCAAAAAAAACTGAATAAATCACTCATATTCAAAGTATATGTCTGCACATAAAGCATGCATACAACACAACATCAAACGAAGTAGTTCAAATAGCATGTGGAATAAAGTCAAACCAGATATTTCAAAATGTTGCCAACGTATAAAACGTAAACTACATTTCTCCACAAGGTTTCCCCGGTAAGCAGAAAGAATACAAAATTATTTACGTAAAATTGAAATAAAGTGCAATGAATGATCAGTAGTGCTAAATAACTCGGAGTTAGTGTAGAAATGGCAGTGGCTAGCAGTGCTGGCTATCCGAGTGCAAATTTAATTCTGCTATGACTAGGAAGAAATTTTGATATAGAATAGAGCAAACGTCTCCATGGTACGGCCTGTGACCAACACCGTCCTGCGAACACCACCAATCCCATGACAAGCATCCGGTCCCACCATACTGTAGTTTATTTTAATTACCTTTTAAAATTTACAATGTAAGTAAATCATAGAAAATAATAATCAGATGATTTTATTTAACAACCAATTAAGAATCTCAATTTCTAACATACACAGGTATTTTACGTTGGGTCTTTTCTGTTATATCCCCGCATTTACAAACTATTTTCTATTCTCAAACTATTTTCTATAGAATGAGGATTAATCGGGAATGTCCAAATAACTATTTATAACTACTCCATAACATATAAGGAAGGAAGTTTCCAGTTTTTGTTGATATTAGATAAGGGTTATCGCAAACGCATAACTTTACTATTCGACTCTAGCCTAATATTTTTGCAGACAACGACGTTGTTTTATATTTTACTGTTAAATGTTGAATGCAGGTAAAACATACTGTGACTAAATAGGTTAGGTTAGAACCTTTTAGGTATTTTTTTATTATTATTTGTAGTTCTGCCCGATTAATCCTCATTCTATAGAAAATAGTTTGTAAGTGCGGGGATATAACAAAAAAGACCCTTTACGTTTTCAAATGAAACATAATTTTATGATTAGCGAGATTTATGTAGCTGAAACTTTCCACTGACGGTTGTAAGCAGTTGAGGATCAAGTTTATTAGTGGAAATTAGCAGCAGTGACTTCATATGCTCATCAGTTAATTTGAATCTGGTTAATATGATTAGTATAGGCTATTTCATTTTGGAGAATGTTTTTTCGCACAGATAAGTAGTTTCGAAAGCGGAAAAAAACAACGAATAAATTTGTGCAACTGATCAATCTGTGTGGGTGGAAGAATCTTATAAAATTCCAGCAATGATGACTTTAAATATTTTTCTTGCAAAATATGACTACACTGCAAATCAATCATTTACATTTAAAATTCTGGGGCGGGGAATCTTGGCATTGAAATGTATTCTCATTGCAGATTGTTTTAAACAAAATACTTTGAAAAGTCTGATGTTGTCGAATAAACTTCATACTCCCAAAACTAAAAGAGCTCTTGTCCCATATTTCTGTTATAACATTGACACAACACTTATTTTTATAGGAGACAGAAAGAATCTTGGCCTAGTAGCATTAGCACGTGCAAGAGAGGTCACTTTGAGTTAGATTTTATCTTTAGTTTCATGATTTGGTGAGATAACCGATTCAAGCAGTACACTCAATAATGTTAATCATCCTCATTAAAAAATTAGCTGGTTTTGGGTAGGAGTCTAGGTTAAGGGTCTGCTCCAGTAAACGAGAAAGCAACAGGAAACGCACTTCCGGTATCACTGTATCCCTATCTAAACAGTGCAAATTCTTGCAGCTGAACACTTTGACATTGCCTCATTTCAAGCCATTTTATAAGTCTATCTTTTGTAATTGAGTGTTGAAAAAAAAAACTGAATATTCTTTATAAAATTTCGGATCCGGCTTGCAAATTATTTTTCATCATTAATTTTTTATTGTGTTAGGAAAAAAATCAAACTTTGTACTTACAAAATGTCAATTACATTACAAATCAAAAGCATTTAAAAAATATGTAAATTACAAGACGGATGCGTATTGTGACTGTGCTTAAAGTGAGACCTTGCAAACAATTTTATGATAAAAAGTAAACGAAATAAATGGTTTGAAATTTAACATTGCTCTTATGGGCTAAAAATCCAAGATAGCCGCCACTACAGCAGACCCTTAAATAAGGATTATAATTCACTTTGAAATTAGATGATGTTTTGTTACAAACAATGTTTGTTATTTTATTTAATATATTCATTAGTTGTAATTTTTTAAATAAACTGATGTTTATTTTATTTCACGATTATAAAAATCACTCAAAAAAACATTATGGGAATTATTATTTTGATTGTACATTGACCAAAGTAAAGAACAGTATTGTAGCGAGTTTGAGTCTGAATTTTCCTTTTATAATGTTTAGTTAAAATATTTGAATATTGTGTGTTTAGGGAAAAGGAGTTGCATTATGCATCACTAGACTTAGTGAGATCAGGGTCTGAAGGCGATGATAGCGGTCAGTCATCCAGGAACTTGAAATCCCAGAGTTCGTTGACTGAATCATCTTCAACGTCGACTCCAAGTCCCAACGTATCCACAGACACAGCTTTTAATTACGCCGAGATTGACTTCACTAAATGTGCAGTGAGCAAGAAAAAGCACCATTGATAGAACAGCCACAGTAATTATATAAATAATTTTAGCTTTAATGTCTTGTAAAGTAGTTCCTGTCTATGAAACCTACATTGTCCTTCTAGTGTAAACTCAATATCAAGGCCTACTGTTACAAAGTAACGTTTAGCGGTTATAGTCTTAGAATCCGTTTTAGATAATCTGTTTTACTTTCTTTTTTTTTTTATTGAAGTTGAAAATTTGTCGGTGCCATTTATTTTATTCAGTTCCTTTAGTATACTTTTAATTTAGTTTGACAAAAGTCTGTTTTAAAAACAATAGTTTTTATTGTTGTATTTTATTATAACTATTACTATTGTTATTTTTCTTTTCCCCTCAAAATAGAAACATTCTGCTGCCGTGAGAAATGTTCCTCAGGTTTCATCCAGCCCAGTCCAGGATCCACAATGCTCACTTTTATACACATGTTCTCTACACATATATTTCATTTTTTTATTCATAAAGTTTATCGATATAGTTTCAGCATGTAATTATTATTTTGTTAAGATGTATCAACTAATAGTTAGATTTGTTTGTATGTTGTTAAAATTGTATTTTAACAAAAACTAATATTTTTCCTACATTATCAACAGTTAAATATGTTATAGTTATTGTATATAATATTTAAATTATACAAATTCCACACAATGCCTTCAAAAACCTTTTGCTGCTAAGGCAAACCTTAGCTTGTGCGGAATGTGTTATCATATATTTTCTAGAGAAAACTTCATAGTCGGTAGTCGTATCTTTGAAACTAGTTTAAGTTGCACCTATAGTCTCTGTGGTTATGTGTGGTCGGTAGATCGAGTTCTCTTTGCTGTGTTGTAGCGCTCTCAACCCGTTGTCTATCTGTTGTAGTTTCCTAGTTTATGAAGAAAAATCTTTTCATGCTGGTCATGAATTATTGAGTTTTATTTATTTAAACATATAAGTTTAATACTTTATTAGGATTTAAAATAAATATGCATGCAATGAATACATCTTAGTGAGGATATTTATGGTTATATAAATAGGATAACCTTTTCTAAAATGGCGTAAGAATAATATAATTTCCCTTTTAATGTGCGTTGTTGTGGAACAATTTAGTTGTAGCACACTATTAAATACAATATCTTCCTTAAGATTATTATGAAGCTGCATACAATTCAATGTTTTGGAGCCATTAAATCTAAAATTATAAAGTAATTTAAGTTTTTTGTGTGTTTGCACAAAAGGTTTTGTTAAAAAAATTTATTTGTTTAGGTTATTATAATCTGAAATTCACTCTTTTAGGTCATTCTTCATAACAACCTTGTAGGACATTTTGTAAACATTGATGACATTTTTAACTCTTTTCAATAAGTCTTATGACAGATGGATGTTTGTTCAACCCACTAGTTCATCTATCATTACAATACAGATTGAAGCACATGTCAATTTTAGTAATTTTGTTGAGATTATATATATTTCACTATAGAATACTTAGTTACATATTTAGGAAGCTATTTATGTTGTAGACGCTACAAGACTTTGAAACTGGTAAAATTGCAAAAGTTTTTTTGAATCCTCAATTATTTGTGTAAACGCATATTTTTAAAGAAAAATATTTCTGCTACTATTCACATTTTTTAGGCAAATTTTGGTTTTAGTAATCTGATAAAAGTAGGAAGTTATGTCGACTTTAGAATGTTCAATAAAAGCATTCATCCAAGTATAGTTTTTTTGGACCTGGAGAAGAAAGCAGATTGCCTATGTAACATCTAGAGCCCTTAATATTTTAGGTGAAACAGAAATGAAGATACTAAAATGCATCGTATTGAAGTTCCACAATATAATTAAAAAAATAGAACTACAATTTGCAAAAATTTTGTTAATTATTTAGACAGCAAAAGAGTGCTGTAAACAATATCAATGCATTCTTTATTTTCACTAAATATTAAATTTGGAAAGCTTAATGTGAAAGTTCCACAGTTCATGTGCAGCATGATCTACAGCATAAAATTGGAACTAGGTCGATCTATTTGCTTTTACTATAATTTAGAATGATTCTAAGTCGGAACCTTGCCTTATGTTTTTGTCAGATCCTACAGAATCTAATATTATCATTCATAATGTGAAAAAAACCAAAGAAATGGACATTTTAATTCTTACTGTATAGAAGAAAATATTTCAAATGATATTAAGTAAAAAAAAAAAATGGTTTGCAACACATCTTGTTCTTTTTCCATATTTTTTATGTTGCTGAAATCTTATTCAATCATTTGATTAACTGTGCTGTCAAACTAGTAACGTAGGTTTATTTTCAACAAATATTTTTAGTTTGTCCTCTCATTTTTGAAATGTTTGAGCTTTGCTAAAAAATATTTTTGTGGAAGTATACATTATAACTTTCGAACAAAATATATTGGTCGCCATCTTCCCGATAATATAATTTAAGGAGTTGCCAAACAAAATATGAAAACTATAAAAACATTCGATCAAGTCAAATAATCGTAAGCGCAGTACAATAAATAAATTGATCAGATTGATTAGGCTTGAGAAGGCAAACCTGTATTCATCATTCATAGTGGTGGATATTTATGTTTAGTTAATCACTTGCTTTGGCTGATAAAGTCTGTACAATGGTTCTAATTTAGACAAAATGTAGTAAATGAATGAGTAAGGCCAAAAAGTATCTTTCTCACACAAAGTTATTGCATTATTTCCTGTTACTCAATTCTGTTTTTTAACAGAAAAATGTCTGCAGATTTTGATATATTAAAAAAATTACATTAGTGTAGGAGTTGACAGCTTTAAAGTACCGTGCTTTATCTATCTTCTACATGTTAATCTCAATTTCATAGCTACTTGGAATTAAAAGTAACGGTTAACATTTGTCCTTTCTCTGTAACCAGTAATCTTAATAGCTGAATTTATTAGGACAATTAATTGTACTTTGAAAATATACATAATACTGTATATATAAATAAATTGTAATTAGTAAACCAAGCTAAGGTTTGTCTTTTGTAAATACTAAGTAAATTAATTGTTGTTAAGATATTACTATGTTAAAATCTGCAGTTAAATTAATGTATAGATGTATGTAAGTTATAAATATATAAATATTATATTAGCTTTAAAAGCTGCAAGTCATATCTGGTGCGAGGTAAAAGTTTTGTTGTTGTCATGTCACACTCTCTTTCTTGTTCTCTCTCTCTATATAATATACTAGTCTTGCTTATCTATGAGGTGTTGGCTTGTTCAGTATATCGTTTTTTAAAGTTATGCTATTTAATATAAATTATGGGGAATATATACAACATTTATTGTTTAATTCGAATCAAACCCTTATTATAGCCCACTATTTTATGTACCTTGAACTATAAATTATAAATTTGCTCATTTCATTGCATATTTGTAGGTTGATGATAATTTTGTAGAATTAAAACCAGTACGCTGGTCACAAACACAATTATAAAATTGTTTTTTGCCATTTCATCCGTATGTTGAAAAGAATTTAAAATTATTATTGTTGTATTCACAATCAATTTAATACCAAGACTCTACAGTATTTAGATATATACATGGTGATTTTTTTAAGTGGGCCACTATTGGAGTCTCAGAAACTATAAAAGTTACAAGAAACTTTAAATGGGGAACCTTTCCTTGTTTTTTTGAGAAATTAAAAAATATGTAGTTAAAATATTTCTAAATGGACGCCATTTTCCAATATGGCGTTCAACTTTGAAATGTTTTATGGAAACCCCTATTTTTCATGACGGATTTGGGTTTTACATGCAATTTTAAGACTTTTTTATTCTCGGTGTTTTCTTGATAAACTTGACTGTTTAACTGCTAGAAGCGCTGAAAGTTTCAAATTGCACGTAAAATCCAAATCCGACATAAAAAGTAGTGGTTTCCATTTGAAAAAATTGAGTTGGCCGCCATATTGGAAAAATGGCGGAGTTTTTGGAAATTTTAATATTGTATTTTAAATGAAAGGGAAAAAGTAGGATGTCCCCCATTTAAAGTTTGTTGTAACTTTTATAGTTTCTGAGATACCAATGGTGGCCCACTTAAAAAAATCACCCTGTATAAGTATTACACTTTTTGAACACAAACTATACATCAATTTTCCTTTAAAATTAAAAGTGTTTCTCTATAAGTTTGTATAGCTGATAAAAGTTTGCCAATACTGCTTTGACAGTCCAAAATAACTATTTGGCTCTCTGGTTGGTTTTGTGGGCATAAAACTTGTTTCTTTACTATGATGTGCTGGGTTAAATCCTGGCTAATGCGTTATTCTTTAGCCAGTAAATACCTTGAATTTTTTTACTTTTATGCGAAAAAAGATAAAGTACTAATGAATGTGATGTAAAATAAATGTAAGTGTTATAACAACTGAGATATTAAAAAAAATAAAAAAGTAGAGCAGTTATATGTAGGATTTTTTTAATTAACTGATTCAGCTGAGTGGGAAAAGTTAGATACTTTATTAACGTTTATATAATTAATTATCTTAGTCGATTGAAGTTACTTTTATATTTTCATGTAAACATTTGTCTACTACTGACATAATTAATTATCAAATTAAACAATACATTCTAAATGAGCTTTGAGTAAAGCAGTTTTATAATTTATTGCCTTCTAGATCAGCTGATGATGCTGTGCCAGAAATTAGATGTAGTGAGAAAAAAATAATGAATTACATTAATGCAGTAGAGTCCCGGTAATTCGAGTCTCGATAATCCGAGGTTCCGTGTAATTCGAGCCACAAATAGCATTGAATGTGACCATGCATTGTGACACATTCTTGCTGTTTGAAGGGTACCGATCTTTAAATTTTTGTTTTCCAATGAATCTGTCAAGAGCGTTTGTACAATAAGTCGCCGGTATAAATGCTTAACATTTTTTATAATGCCCTGATCCATTGGCTGTACAACTAAAGTCATGTTCAGGGGAGAAAAATAACTGTAACGTTGTTCATGTAAGTGGGATAGAGTTATGCGCAGTACAAGTGTCAATAAACAGTATGATTGTTCTGTTCTGTGTACAAAAGGTTTTGTCGAGATTTAACAGACAAAGATTGGGCAGAGCATCAATGACAAACTACAATATTGGGACCTAGAGAATTCTCAGAAGGCAAAATTCTTGGAAACCGGTACAAAATTGTTGGAAACTGGTACCATGTCTAGAATTACAATACGTGTACAAACACGTAAGTCCAGCCCCCTTTCTACCAGACAGTGACCTATTTATCCAGCGATCCCTTTCACAGCACAAGATTTTATTTTTAGTGTTGAAAAACAACTTTGAATTAAAGAAGTTGACTTCGAACTATCCATAATTTTTTTACATTGATATCATATAAAGTCGAAGGGAACCGAAACTTCGAATTAACAGTAATTTCGAATTAAAGACATTCGAATTATCCAAGTTCTACTGTATATACAAAAATTACATCGAAACAAACTTTTCCCAGCACTTCCGAATCCCCCTGGCGTGACATCGCAGCTCGTAAACGTTGCAGTGTAGGTAAACAAAAAACTATTTATGATTTCTTTAATAAGTAAGTTTCTAGTTTTTACTGTGTATAAAATTACTTTTTTTACCTAAGTGTTCAATACAAAATAGTGTATATTTAATAAAACTTAAATTTTTTCGGAGATACGAGGACTATAAATAGTAGTTTTATGTTAACCTCTACATATTCCGTGTAATTCAAGTTTTTACAATCCGAGGTATTCTCAGTTCCATTCAACTCGAAATATCGGGGCTCAAATAAAAGTAACTTGAAGGCCGAAAGAGGATACAAATTGATATTTTTATATTTAACAACTTTATTTTGACTGATATCTTGATTTACACATTTCAATAATTTCTTTCGCTATTCGTAATAGTAAATATTTACCTAAATAATGTCTTTGTTATTGCTGGATAAAACATAAAACCCATACGAAGGTGTTCGGAAATCTAAAATACAGTATTTCATGAATGTAATACAATTTTTGTTATTGCATTGAAAAAATTGTTTAAAATATATTTTTATAAAATGCAAGCTCAAAATGCAAGCTCATGAGTGAATTGGTTAAAATGTGATATTAATCATTAAAACAAGTATGCTATTATAAAAAAGCTGTTATATGATCTTATTTCTTTATTTTATTGTTTTCAGTAACGTTTTATTATCATTTTCTATTATGTATATTGTAGTCTGTATTCGACTTGGTTACCTTTGTTTCAGATAAAAATAGTTTAATAAACTCAGCTGTTTGTGTTTTTACTTTTAAACATTTACAAAATTAGGAAAACCCATGATGAAGAAATTAAAGTTTTCATCTAAATGATCAATGAAATAGTAATAAATTAGATGGGTATCGTTGACAGTGTTTTGGTTGTTTCAGTGAAATTGTACAGTGTATGAATTGGTACAATGCGGGGCTGAACATAATATATAATGTACATTTTAAGTTTGCAAATATTTTAAATTTTGTGGGATAAAGCAGAAGTATGCACCCTACTTTTATATAGTATGCTTTTTGTTTGCTACTTTCTTATTTAATAGGAAAGGCATAAAGTAAAGATGTAGAAACTTTTAATTATGCAGGCTATAAGAGCCTGTACTGTATATTTTGTTTGTGAAGGAGTTAACACAAATAAGTATACTTATGTTTTTGCCCATCATCATTTGGAATCAAATCTTGGAAAATAGTTGCTTGCAAATACATTGAATTCTACAAAAACTGTACTTTTATAATTTTCTAAAGCTCCTTAATGTCACGCTACGTTTATTGTCGTCAAATTCCTAGCCCATCCAGGCCTCTCTGAAGCCCCTAAATCTAATCCAGGCCTGACCCGTTCTATTGGTTTGCCTAATGGCTAAGTGACCTGTGGCCTTTTCTTTCATGGCCAAATATACAGAACATTTTTTTACACAAAGAAGTCATTTTCTAAGTATTACCTACTTTATTTGATTTGTAAAATCAGATTTGTGAATTAAATTGTGTATTTAATTATAAAAAAAATACTAATCAAATAAATTCATCTTGTATATGGTTATTTCCTCTCCGAGTCGTAGGAATAATGAAAGGAGGGGGGGTGTGTGATAAAACATGGAAAAACTGTAATTAATGGTCGGATTAAAACAAACTGCAGTCCGAATTGTGTTGTACTTAAACATCCACTGCCTTTCAAATCGAACCATTCGTATCCCTTTAATCTTGCATAATTATTGTGAAATTTTCGAAGTAATCCTCAGCAGCACTTGTTTCCCCCTCTAGTAGTCTTGTTTCAGACATTTTAAATACAATGAATTTTATCTTGAAAAATTGTTATATTTTTAAATGTATCAATACAACTATATAATTACAATAAGCCATAATAGCTGAATTTTGAGAATAATGGTCAGTGAAATGCTTTGTTTTGAACGATTTGAGTATTGGACTGGAGAGGAAAAATCAAAGAAATGTTATTTGCCTTAATAAAGATTATAATTACATTTTTTTTTGCTGGTGGAAATAGTGAATTTGTTTCATTGCTTATTAGGGAAATATGATCCCTTATTCCTACGTTCACCATTATAGTCTATGTCCTGACTTTCATTTGTCTCTTGATACAGTTTAAATATGATTGTGTGAAGCTATAAAAGTAATTAAAGCATTTGATGAAGAAGAAGTACATATTTTTCCCCTGGTCAACAAAATATTATTTTATTTCAGGCTCTTGAGGGGAGGGGCAGTTTAAAAAAATTAAGCATTTAGAGATAAATATGCATTTAAATTCATTAAATATGATTGGATAATATTAAATAATTTAGAACATTCTTTTGCCTTTTTAAACATTTGGAACACAGTTTATATTGGCCTACACCCAGTCCATCCGCATTAAACTTGTAAATTCAATGTATTATAAGAAATACTATATTTTATTTGTTTATACAAACAAATTTTCTTTTAGTATATTTAAATACAAATTTGATGGCTCGATTCATGATAATTTAAATTGAAGTAAACAACATAATATATTTTATAAGTTTTTGAAACTTTGTGGAATGTGTTCTTTGTAGATATCCTCAAATTTATTTAAATGCTGAATAAGAGAAAGATGTGTAACAAAATGTAGTAACTTTGTAGTTAAATTGATTATTTGAAAAAATGAACTATTAGTGGAATTTAATTTTGTTCACTGTTTGATTATGGATGGAACTTTGTAAGTAATTTGTACATATTTATTCACTTGGTTTTATGGTCAAATCAAACCAAGTCAAAAGGAGCATTACGATAGTGTTTAGGCATTTCTTCTGTTCTAGCTGTTAGATATAAAAAGTTTAAAATTATATACACTTTAAACAAAATGTATTATAAAAATAATCTTCTTAACCGTTATTAAAAGTTATATAATTGTACATATGTTTAATTATTAGGTAATTGCTTTTTAGAGTTAAAGTGTTAACAATATTCATAAATATTGGATGTTTACTGTCTTCTAGTGACGTTAATTCTGAATAAAGTTATTTTGTTAAATGGATGAAATTCAAAGTTTTGGTGGTTACAAATTGCAACAATGAAATAGCGACAAAAACAAACATTTTGCTATCTTGCAGAGATAATAAGATTGGCCTTCTTTCTATCCGTTCCTTTTTTCAGTCAATATTTCATCTTGTGAATACATTATCTTATGTAATAACTAGTAAACCCCCGTGAAAAACCACAGGCAGATTAATTTGATACACATCAGAAATCGAGTGAATGTATGTACGAGAGTAACAGCTGATTTCACCCATCATCTGTAATACACCACAAACCCAGTGTAGATTATAGTTTGGGGTTAAGTTTACAACTTCAATCGTTATGATTTCTTGTGAAGTTGATTTTTTTAAATATGAGTTATATAGAACTAATGTATGCTATAATATACGTTATAATATTTGCTTTGAGGTTATAAACTGTATATAAATACAACCTTTTATCATCAATATATTTTTTATTTATACAAATTCAAAGAAGAGATATATATTCGTTTAACTTCGGAAACATTCGTACATTTCATATAACATACAAACATATTCGATTATATTAATTTCTTTACTACAATATCAATAACTTCTAAATCATTTGATCTAGCAATATGATATACAAAGCAATTAAAAGATAGTATTTTTATCTATCTTTAAATGTATAAACTATGTAAATATATTAAAATATTAACTTTTAATTGATTTCTAACTTCATATTGATAGATCAAATGATTTAGAAGTTATTAATATTATTATGAAGAAATTAATATTCAATTATGTTTATATGTTATACAAAGATGTACGAAGGTTTCCGAAGCTAAACAAATGGTTATCTCTTCTTTAAACTTGTATAAATGAATATATTGATAATGATAATAAAATGTTGTATTCATATTAAAACCTCAAAGCAAATCTTATAATGTATCATAACCTACTTTAGTTCTTTAACTCATATTTTAAGAAAATCAACTTCACAAGACGTATATTAATTGAAGTTGTAAACATAACCCCAAAATATAATCTACGCAAGTAATACAGGTGATGGTATGTACGGACGTGCACTCGCTTTTATAGGAGTTGATGATTATACTATTTGAGAAGAGATAATGTTTTTCTCTCTATTTTGATAAAACTGTATTTAAGAAAAGCAACATTTATTTGACAAAGTTTAATAAACTATCAATTAATGTACTTTTAATGATTTAAAGTAGATGGAGTAGAAAAATCTACAAAAAACTTGCCCAAGCAGTTTAAAAAAAGTGTACAGCTATTAGATTATTTATACATAAACTTATAAAATATTTACCAATGAGTATAATGTCTATAACATTATTATGAGCTGTATGTGATTTAAAGACTATTTATTATTTACTTTTACCAATATTTTACACTTGTTTCTCGTATTACTATAAGAGTTAAAACATCTATGACAAAAAAAGAACAACGAAATAAAGAAACTTTATTTTTCCATTTTGTTTAGGGGCATAAATTGTTTAAAGTTTTATTTGCCAGTTGTGTTTACATTAATATTAAATGAAGTACCTACATTATAAGGAAACATAAGGATGTGAAAAATTGCTCAATCAAGTCATTCATCAGTCAAATTGAGGAGCAACACATTTTAAATAACAAGTATGACTTACATATTGTATTCAAGGATTCATAAAAAGTTGTGAAAAGTGAAAAAATACAAAGTTTTGATAATCTGCTCCATATTTCCAATTTAATATAAAGTAAACCAGATATTGTTAAAATTAAATAATAGAAGATAAATAAACATATTTTTTTTACTAAGCAAGTTGCTTTTGAGAGAGCTGGATTTTTATTTTTAATTCCACATTAGCAGAAACAGTAGTAAAAAAATAAACTGTCACCAAAAAACTAGTTTTCATTTAGTTTAACTTAAATTTATGAATGTTCATTTATATTTGCTTAAAATCCATTTTGCTATTTTTCGTTTTAGTTGTTTTGTAAATATGAGATTGAAATTAGTAAAGCAAAGTCTTAGAAACCGATGATAACCTATCACACAATGTTTAATGATTGAAAAAGACTTCGGAGATATAAATAATTCCCTGCAAAATCTTTTTATTTATTTAAACTAATTACATAGAAAATTTGATGTTTTTTGTTGTTAAATATGAAAAGCGTTTTTTGTTATTACTCTATGTACCGGGATTTTAACTGCACATAATTTTTACCTTAAATTTGTAAATTATATATTTAATTAAATGCATATCTAATGAGTTTGGCCAATGTTATTTATAAAGATATCTAATTTTGATAGTTTGTGTAAATGAATCGTGTAAGTTACAATCTTAATATCAACTAGATAGCAAAAGCATATCCTTTTATGTTTTGTAAAATATTTAGATTTATAAAAATATTGTTTGTTTTGTTGTTAACAGTGTTAATTATAGTTTTGTTAAATAAATTGTGTATTGTTGTAAGGTTCAATTAAAGTAAGGTTATATACAGCTAATATGTTCAAGCTTAGATAAAAAGGGGGAAGATTAAATAAACAAAGAAAATATTTAGCTTTTTGCTTGGAAAGACTTAGGATAAAATGTTGTTGAGCGGATCAGATTTGTGAAAATGTCCTTAAAGCTGGCTTTTTGTGAAGTATATTAGTGAAATATTCATTGTATTATTGAAGCCGTTGTATATTTGCAAATTATAAAACAATGCTTTATTTATCGTCTTATTGGTTTAAAATTTTATTATTTCATTCTTTTAGATTTGTTTAAATGACATATTAGTTATACAGAATGAATGTGAAATATGACTGCTTGTGTATGCATTGTAAATATAATATATATGTTAACAATTATAAATTGTGTTAAAAAGCAGTTTACTGGTATAAAAAATAATAGTGTACCTTCAGGCAGTTTACATTGTTTTAATGTTAATTTCACTAATTTTATGTGAAATTTATTTTATTTTTTTGTAAATTAAACTGTATAACACACTGAAGCAGTTGTTATTATTGAAGAGCAACCTATGAAGTAATGCCAAAATGTATCATTGAATAGCAACATGGTCGTTTGGCTATCTAATTCACACCTCAGGATAATTCTTAATTAAAGAATTTTATTCGATCAAAGTGAACTATAAAAGAAACTACAATTACCACAGATTCACAAACGTGCTCACTTAGGCCGGCCACACACTGCAACAGTCGAGGCGAGGCGAGGCATTTTGACTAAAGGCGTCTTGAGCGACAGAGAAAGCATAGGCGCTTACGGAGCACCATACACTGCAAGAGACGAGGCGAGGCGGAAAGGCGCCTTTAGTCAAAAAGCGAAGCAGTCAAAAATTATGTTTCGTCGAAAGTCATTTAGTCAGAGCGTTCCGCGCATGCGCGAAGTCATGTGACTTCTACCACTCTGTACTTTCTGTACTGAACTGTGAAACCGCGAAAAAACTTTGGTGCCTTGACTTGCCTCGCCTTCTGCTGTGTGTGTTTGCTTTGCGACAAGGCAAGTCGAGCGACTTGTCTTACGTCGCCTTGCCCCGCCTTGACTGCTGCAGTGTGTGGCCGGCCTTAACGAAATAATTAGAACACTTGCCTATGAAGTTTAAATGTGCCTACCATACGGAGTGAGCCAGTTTAGTACATTTCGCATGAAGGATAAGTCAGTCTAGTGTACAAAAATAGTCAGGCCTACTTGTGGCATTGGTCTGCGCCGTACCGTGTCGCCTCTCCTCCCCTCCCCACATTATCCCTCTCCCTGACATTGGCTGTTACATGTACGTCAGTTTATACCCTGCTAAAGTGATGGTTGAAGATTCAGTGATTGTAGAATGTTTAACTTGTGGTTTACACCCAGTACTCTCCCACTGATTGTAACCATTGTAAAAATGGTAAGTACAAATTGCTAGTGAATTGTAAGGTCATTTCAACAGATATTCACAAGAGAAAAATAAAAGAACTAAAACTGAATAAAACTAGTGAGAGTTGGTGGGGTTGTTCCATTGCTCATTTTTTGTTTTAAATCCAAACTGACACGATATTTTACTTTCAATTGTTTACACATTTTATGGCCAGGAGTTCACATAGGTTAATGGGAGAATCAGCTAAACATTGTTTAACCCGATTGCTGTCAGTGCTAATGTCGTGCAAATGCCCAGCCGTTTCGTTGCGTTTTCTGCAAGCATTTTTTCAAAAATTCACCAAATATACAGTAGTATTTATATTCCAACCCCAAAGTGTTCCATAGCTTTTTTTTATAGAAGACGGTTCAAAGAATTCATATATGCCAGTAAAAAATTGATTGATGTAAAATTTTCAGTTATCAGCTCAAGAAACAAAAAATGTTCAGTAACGGAAGCAAAAAGTCCAACTTTAGGCCTACATAAAAAGTAGTAAACATTTTTTGTAATTTTTTTCAAAATATACTAAAGTTTTGTAATTTAGTTATAAATACTGTAGTGGTGTATACATCTTGTATTTTGAAGTTGTGCCTTTGGTTTTCATGCCGTAGACTGTGAGACGAATGATTAGGATTAGTGTTAGTGCCCTTTTACATTGTTATAATTAACATTACACAAAATGTATTTTTAAAATTTCGAATTAAAACTTTATTCGATTTATTTGTTTTGACTGCAAACCTAGCACTAAAAACTCTTTTTAGTTTCAAACATTTTGGGGGTTATGCGAGATAATTTTTAGGGTTAATTTCTTTACCTACAATTAATTTTCAAGTTTTGTTTCGACAAAACAATTTTTAAAGAAATATAATGATATATCTGAATATTTTGAAGGTATTAGTGTATTATATTAATAAGTCCTTAATGTACTGGAAGATGAGATGTGGGTGTTTAACAGTATGGAACCGGTATTAAAATGTTGGTCCTGTTTTAGGACATTTGTAAAGGTGTTTTTCAAAATGTTTTGGTGTTGTTTGTTTTATACATTCCCGAAATCAAACTACCGAAATTGTAGACCAACTATATGGAGGATAAGAATGTTTTTTACTTTCATGTTTGTGAGTCATATTAAATTACATGTAATAGGCCTAAATCAGAATAAAGATAACGTTATACAATTTTCCTACTTTTAATAAAATTGCCAATGATTATTCAACATTTTATATAAGATAAGAGTTGCTAAAAAGGGATTTCAAAAGTATAGAATGTATTCCATATATTTTATTAGAATCTTTTAAAGTTTGATCTTGTCTGTCTGACATAGACTGATATTCAGTGGCGGCGCGTCCATAAGGGCAGGTGGGAATAATTCAGAAAAAGAAAATATTAGTTCATTAAAATAAACACTGAATTAATATGAAAACAGCGCGTGAATATGTAAACCAAAAGAATGTTTGCGCGGAGACTGAGAGTAGAAACCAGGCGGCCGGGGCTGATTTCAAACTAGCCCTGGCGATACAGCATGTAGCTTAGCATCAAGGATGGTGTTGACGTCACTCAGACAGTTCCCCCTCCCTGCCGGCTCCCATATGTTCAATTCAATGTAAGTGTCTCTCGGGCTTAGCCCCGACTCCCGAGACAGTCTACGTGCAATGACTATAAGCACTATAAGTAAGCGTGTTGTGTGTTACATTCTTCCTTGGTGACATTCGCGTGTGTTTGTGTACAAGTGCAGTGGACTATTATCAGCATGATTTTATAAATAGAAGATTGGCTGTACCTTGTACGCATAGGATTACATTTTAAAAGTTTTTGTAATAAATTTTTTTTAAATTAAAATTTATTTTTATTTAGTTACGTATTTTGTTACCTACTCCTACTGTTAAGTTTCAAAACTATAATATTTACTGTGGAAACTTGGGCCAAGGTCACAACTAGCCCACCCAGTTAAAATAACTGCGTGCCGCCACTGCTGATATTATTTTGTTATATTTTGCAGAAAATTGCTTTTAGTAAAAAAAATAAAATTTGACTCCACATGACATTTGACGCATATATAAGTAAAGCTAATTTTCTCCAAGAAAAAAAAAACACAATACCTGATAGTAACTTATATGTTCAATGAATTTGGTTAGTATTGAACAATTTGTGTTTAGGTTGGCAAGTATTCAAAAAAGGCCTTTTATGCCACCTTTATTTTGATGAATTCAGTTCTAATTTTCTCCAGGAAGCATTTATAAATACAATAAACCTCATAAAAGGGGGAGTAAAGTTTTTGGGTTAGTCTTTTAACTGTGGTGTTTTACATAATTTTGAAATATACCTATGTAGGAAAAGATAATATGATAGAAGTGAAAACTGATCACTGGTGGAGATTATAGTAAAACTAACAATGGTTTTACCGAAGCATAAATATTATAAAACTTTTGTATATAATTGGTTTAATTCTCACAAACTCTTAGTTAGTTGAACTGAACAGGCGAGGCCTCTTAGTTGTTGGTATTGTTGGAGTAAACAGATTAGTGTGTTGTAGTTTAATTGAAGATAAAATTCTTTCTAAAAAGGGTAGAAGATGTTACAATGTAAAACTAGATTGAGAGAATCGTGTAATTTCATGCAAATGGTTTAACAACAAACCAGTTTGGCTTGGATTCAAAATATGTTGGAATTTAACCACTGGATGCTGTTCAGAGAGATGGTCTTCAGCTCAGAAGTCAAACGTACCAGTAATTAGGCCTAAGCTAGCCATGGTGAAAGAGTACAATGTTCAGAATATGCTAGTGGAATTATATAGAGTGGATGTAAGAGTCAACCATTACTACCTGAGTTTCACTTAATTGACACGTCTGTTGTTAATGCTTGGTTTTGTACTGAAGACATTTCAAACAACATCAAGAATTTAAACAGCCAGTTTCTCTTCTGAAATTTAAATCAAATCTTGCAGATGCATGGAGGAACAACAAAAAGCAAGGAAGGCCCTCAACTGGAGAATCACCAGAAGCTACCATTCCCAACTAACATTATAAATACTCGCCGCGACCTGTTAATAATATGCATTATGTTGCATTGATCATTGGCCTATAATACCATTTGATGAAAAAAGGTGTAAACTGTTTATTCAAATATATTCAACCATCAAATGTTCCGAGTATAATATGCACCTTTGCTTGAAAAAAAAGCGTAACTGTTTTGTAGCAGTTCAGAAAAAGTAACCCAAAAGATGCAAACGAAATATTGTAATGTCCTCAACCTTATAAAAAAGACTATTTCCTTTCTTTATTGTATTTATTTTTCTATTTTTAAATTTCTTATTGCAATTGTATTCCTTCTGCTATCAATAAATACATGTGCATTAGTTCTATAGGTAATTATATTTTATAATTTTCACAATGTAATATTTTATAAATATTTTCTAATTACAGTATTTGTAATTTGTATATAACAGAGAAGTAATAATGTGATTTATTCGTTACACTTTTTGTTTCACCTCAAGTAAAATGTAGAGTAAAAATGATTCATTGATATAAATGATTCATAAAGATATAAATATATATGCAGTTTACTTATTACTATACTAATTCCCATCAATTGCTATTTATAGTTTGGTTCATTTCGGCCCTCTGGAACTTCAATTTCACTCATTTTTCTATTCCGATGGTTTTTTTAGGCTGCAAAAGAAGCAATTATTTGGTTAAATTTTTTTTCTAATAATTTCCAGTTTTGGGCTGGAAGAGTAAGTTAAGTGAATCAATCTTAAGCAGTTTCACACTTATAAAGTTGCTGGAGCATGTCTTCCCACTTGAATAGTCTTGGTCATTTACATGTTAGCTTCTAAGTGACATTAGCTTGTTATCCAATTCAAAAGGAAATAGATTAACTCTGTGGGTGTCCCAGGACTTTCTAAGTGAGTAGGCTGTAACAACTTGCAGTTGGGTGATTTAACAAAAACCAAAAAGTGATTATTTTCAGCCTAATAACACTACAATCTTTTAATTTAGACTACGTATCAAAGTACTATATTTGTAAAATTTATTACTGATCCTAAAACCATCAGTGTAAAAATGATTTTTTATCATAAGAAAAAGTAGGGTACATAAATTAACAACATAACTTCATTCATTATTTTGGGTTTTAATTTAAAACAAATTATAACACTGTTTAAAGAAATACAATTTAAAATTTGTAAATTACCACCATTTTTGAACATAGGCTTGATTTAATATTCTTTAATAGCAACACCCATATTTAAGATTCTGTATTAAAATATAATTCATTCTTATAGTTCTATTTTCCTGAACATCTGTTTGATTACTGTAAGTCTTGTTTTAATACTTCATTTTATAACCATTTGTTTCAATTTTACATAGAATTGTTTAGTAGACCCAAATGCACAGCAGAATAGAAATCAAACAAAACATTTCTTTGACTGTACCTCCTTATACATAAATCAACTAGAGAAGTATGAGTTTAAGCTAATAAAAAATTTTATGTAAAATTTAAACAAATGATTATAAAGTGAAGTATTAAAACCAGACTTAATCGACCAGATGTTCAGTTGGAATTAAGGTCTACTCCTAGAGAAACTAAAAAAATCAGAGATACAAATTATTCTTAGCTATGGAATCAGCTATATTGATGTGACTGAAAATTTACCTATATACATATGTCAGTTTATGTGTGGTAAGGCAAGTTACACACCGGTGTCGCTTACACGATGTCGCTGACATTTATCGTGCTAGTGACATGTCACTCGAAAACCAACCTGTGTTATCTTATGGAGCTATACACACCAGTGTCGCGGACACATTGACAGCAACTCGTGTCTCTAGCGAAACCAACCGGTCGGTGTTTGGACGGACATGTCTCTTGCCTCTTGGGTCCGTGCATGCACAGAACGTATTTCTAGTCAGTTGTTGCGGCGCTGCGGTACGATTCTGTTTTGTTCGAGGTGAGTCGCGATAGCAGACAGCGTCAGTGTGAATGATTGTGCAAAATACCGCTTCCTGATAATGAACAGACGAATAAAGAGTTTGTTGCAGCAGTAGAAGAGTTCCCAGTGCTGTACAACTACAACAGATTATCTTTCCAATATGGATGCGTCCAGAATTCTCTTGCAATATGTATTCTTCCTCGTCATCTTCTTCTCCTTAACACCAACAGCAACAACACAGCATCCTCCTCCTACGACAAAATTTTCTAAAATAAGCTGACTCCTTGTCACAAGCACGTGCCTCTTCCATGTCTTTTGCATGTCGCTGGCATAATGCTAGCGACACCGGTGTGTAACCCGCCTAAGTGTAAAAAGCTGATTATTGTACCTAGGCTGCACTGAATTTCCATTATCTAAGCAATGTATTTTGAATGAACAGTTAGCATTTTTAGCTATTATTCAATGATCTAAATTTTAAAAAAATTCCATTACAGCATTTTCCCCAACTTAAAGCCATACTTTTAGATGGATACAATACAGGCTGTAATAATTTGTACAGTTTTCATGAAATTTGAATTACCAGTTCAAATTTGATATATGTCAAGTTTTGAAAATTTAAAGAAATTATCATTATTTTATTATTTTTTAACTCCGCTGTAGCGGTCCCAATACCGGAGTTAATCTTGTAGGAAGGAGGAGAGATAGAGGAGTAAAACCTCTTTAAAAAACCTTGGTCCATCTAGCACCGGATGGTAGTACCTTGTAAGGGCTCCTGCCAGGGTTATGGTAACGCCCTCAACGGTGATTATCTGTAGAGAAGATGTGCTTCGCTACGGCTGAATCAACGGAAGAGGCTACTCAATCCTAAAGTGTGATGATACTTGCCGTTCCCTGCCTATGTGGTGAATGGCGCATGGGTGTTGCTTCCCAAACGAAAGCATCTATAAAACAATAATGAAAACAGTTGAAGAAAACATGGGGTAGGATCCTAAGTATCAGCATGGGGAGCGAGCTTTACCCAGATCGTTAGCAAGTTACTACAAGTACCAAACTTTAACAGAAAGAGGCCTTCCGAGATGCAGAAAGAAGGTTTTAAAAGAAAGTCAGTATTAATGAGAAAACCACCAGAGAACAAAAGTTTAAACCAGATTACAAAAATATGAAATTACAAAATAACTCTGAACTACACTTGATGAAGATACCAGGGAGAATGAGAAACTTCGAAAGAGACTTACAGAATTCCCAAAAAAAAGAATTCAAACAAATGTTAGAACCGTCCATAGCTGATAAGGAACTGGAAACACAGACTATGGAACCATCTCCAATAGTTCAGCAAGGTGTTCAGGCACTACAACAGGAAAATGCCGAACTATATAAGAACTAGCTCAGTTAATGCAGAGAATGCAATTGTTAGTGTGTAGGAAAGAAAGACAAAGTGAGCGCAAGGTATATGAAAAAAATTAGGGAAACTCACAAAACAAATAAAATAGATAGTTAAGAAAAAGGAAAGCTACTGCATCACCTGAAATCTCAATGACCCCTTTTCCTTTTAGTATAAGCAGTGCAGGAGGCAGTAATGAGAAAATGGAACAGTCATTAAAAGAAAAAGAAAAAAGAATTGGACTATGGAACAATTCACAGTCATCAATCTTAGCAGCAAGGGCGCCCGTATGATATTTTCCAGGGGTGGGGGTTAGACCAAGGTATGGGGATTAAAGAGTACCCTCCCCTCCTTCGGCAAAAGGGTCTAGTGAAATTTTTAACCTCCCTCATTAAGAGTATGTAAAATCAAACATCACATAACATTTAAAACATATTTTTAGTGCTAATCTCTTAAAAGAAAAATTCCTGACTATAATTAATAATGTACATATTTTCCTTTCCCTGGGAGTTAGGGGGGCCACGGTCCCCCTTTGCCCATAGATATGGGCACACATGCTTAGCAGTGGTGGATTGAAAATGTATGTTGCTATAGGAACTTAGTGAAAATGCTAAATGAGAATAACCTTATTCATGAATGAAGATAAAAGCTATTGGTTGAAATTTGGATCATACATGTAAATCAAATTATATTATGGAAGAATTATCAGATAAGGAATTTAAAACAGAAAATGTACTTGTCCTAAAAAGGAAAACAAAAGTGTCATTGCCTCCGTTTTGTTATGTTTCAACTAACATGAAACTGAACAAAAAAATATATACAATTACTCATATAAGGGGTGTTAAAGTCAAGATTTAAGCTTTGAGGAAACCTTTAAATGGTGTCCAGTGCAAATGATGCCAGAGACATGGTCATAATTAAATGGTTCTGTGGAAAAGATGAAAATGTGTAGTGAGCTGGGTCACATCTTACAAAAGATTGTAAAAAATAAGAATTCTCCACCGTAATGAATTAATTGCGGTGAAGCTCATCCAGCTATCTACCGAAGTTGTAAATTAGCAGAACAAATACAGAAAAGGCTACCAGTAAAAAATCATAAAATAATAGAGTGTACTGAACCAAGCTATTCCCAGAAAGAAATTGCAAAAACAAACATTGAAAATGAACTAATAGTGTAGGAATTACTAATTGCTAATAGTGTAGGAATTACTACTATTATTAAAAAGGATGAACTTGATAAAACAACAGCAAATCAGTTGCTACAGAAATTACTGAAAAAGATAAACCAACAAGAAAAGTTTAATTTAGTGATACTAGAATAGACTTCCCAAATTAGAATGTAATAAAAGACAATCAATTAATATCAAGGATTTAATAGGGAAACAAAAATGATGGGGATTCAGAATTTTAGCATAGCAACTAGGAATTCAAATGGGATCATAAAACAAGAGCAAGAGTTGGAATTATTTCTTGAAAATCAAAAAATTGTTATAAGCTTCATTTAAGAGACCTACTTCACTGAAGAATCTTTCATAAAAATAAAAGGCTACCATGTATACAATACAACTCATCCTATTAATAAGTCACGAGGTGGGGCGGCTGCCCTTATCAAGGAAACAGTCATTATGTAGATGTTAACTATGAGACAAACAAAATTCGAGCCATCTTAGAATTAAAACCAAATGTAATGGTGTGACAATAGAAGCGGTATAATAAAAAATATATAAATTGAAGAATTCTTTGTAATTCTCACAAAGAAGTCAAATGTAAAAACTATCCAAATGTTTCAATACAAAGTACTGAGGGCTTTAGCGAAAGCTCCTTGACATGTCAGTAGTAATAATACTACTCACAGGGACTTGGAGATCGAATCAGTAGAATCAAGTCAAAATACAAAATCAAACCAAAAAACATGAATTTAGACTCCATCAAGAACAAAATGTTGAAGTACTTGAGCTAGTGGGACATTTCAAGACTGAAGCATTTTGAGTTAGTTTAGTTGTAGTTTGTACTTGAGCTAGTGTGACATTTCAAGACTGAAGCATTTTGAGTTAGTTTAGGGTTTAATTGTTGTAGTCCTACTCTAGGTGGAGTGCTGACCCATATGATCATGTATGAATTATCTCTGCGCTTTACAGAACCAGTCTGTTCAGTTGGTTTACAAAGTGACACAACACTAAATGTGCAAAGATTTGTTTAATATATAAAAAATGTTGATCAGTCAATATTTAAATCCCTTCTAAAGTAATACCTTGTCTCATACTTCAAATGTATTAACTTTGCAATCATTTATAGAATCAACTAGGGGCTCTGCCCCTGGACGCTTCGCGTCCCAACCCCGCCTTGGCCTTCGGCCTCAGATGGCTGCTTCGCTTCGCTCGCAGTTGGAAAATTCGCTAAAGAATCTCGTTCATCTTTGGCTCGTTTGTACATAGGTGACCGAGCATAAATCAGCTGTTTTATTTGGCAGCTGACTGAAACCCATTAAACATTATCTCCATAAGATTAACATGGGAAGGACTGTGTGCCGGAGCTCCTTCTTGGGTGAATTGCGGCTGAACGGATTATTGGATCTTGAATCTGACGGAAAATGTCTCGTTTGAAATTAAATTTTCTACAACTTTTGTATTTAAAATTTTTTTCTATCTATTACCGTTTTCTTACAAAACGTGACCAAAGTGGTAAAATGAAAAAATCTTTCCCGCCCAAAAGGTGCTTTCAAAATAAAAAATGTTAACGTTTAGCAATTGTTTTGAAAGTTTCCCGTCGAGAGCTTTAATTCAAGTATGAGGTCGCGGGGGGGTACGATTACGGGAAGTGCTTCATAGTTTATGTCAGTCAATCAGTGAACCCGTCTAGCTTTAAAGACGTTGGGCGGAGCTTCCTTTCTCGGATGAATAGTGGCTAAATGGATGATTGGATCTTGAATCTGACGGAAAATCTCTCGTTTGGAATTTAATTTTCTACAACTTTTGTATTTAACATTTTTTGCTATCTCTTACCGTTTTCTTACAAAATGCTCTCAAAGTGAAAAAATGAAAAAAATTGAAAATATCTAAAAAATCTTTCCCTCCCAAAAGGTGCTTCCAAAATTTAAAAAATGTTGCATTCTGGCAATTTTCCCAAAGGTTTCTCGTCGAGAGCTTTAATTCAAGTATAAGGTTGAGGGGGTCCGATTACGGGAAGTGCCTAATAATTAATGTCAGTGAATCAGTGTTACCGTCTAGCTTTATATGGGTAGATGTAAAGCAAAAACTATATAAGGTGCAAATACGAAAATTTAAAGTTAGCCTACCTACATTCTTATCTGATCATAAACACATACTAACAGGTCGCCTAGCGTGGCCGTAGCCTAAGAAAGGAGTTTGCAAAATGTATTTTTAAAGCGTAAAAATAGTGAACATTCGGATAAAACAGCTGTTCAGATCAAAAGTTTAACAACACAAGTTTGTTTACATTCATTACCATAGATCAACCTACTTTAGAATCAGTTTATTATTATTCACAACTTAATTGCTTTTATTAGTTAGTTTAGGTTAAAGCAAACAAAAGGCTTAGGCCTACTCTATTTCAAGTCAAACATTTGGTGCTAGCTACATAATTATTATTTTGTTTCCTTTAAATTGTTAGACTAATATACAAATTTGTTTGATATGTCTGTTATTGATTACTGTATTTAAATATTAATGGTGAAATTACATTATCAAATTTTATCAAAATCGTTAGAGCCGTTTTTTTTATAAAAAAATAATAACAGATTTTTTGGGTTTTTTTTGCCAAAAAGGAGGTTGTTATTCAAAATTTTTCAAAACCGTTTTTCGTGCATCTTTACAGGCCTATTTGACATGTCTGGTGCAAATTTGTTTGAAATCGATCGAATAGTTTTCGCTCTAGCGTTGTATACATACAGACATACATACATACAGACAGACAGACATACAGAGAGAAATTTTGTACAAACCACTTTTTTGGACTCAGTGGGTCCCAAAACGGATATTTCCACAAAAATCTCAAGATCGATTTTTTTTGCGATCACTAGGCCTATACTTTCTCTATATAGTATAGAAAGAAATACTTTCTCTGTATAGTGAGAAAGTAAATAAACGGTATAGGGAACTGGCACATACTTTCTCACAAACATATTTATATTACTAAACAGATTCATTGTTTATATTATTAAACAGATTCATTGTGACTTCATAATTGTAGGTGGGGTAGGAGAGGTGTTAAAGTAGGAGATTAACTAATAAATATTATTATTATTAGGTAGAGAGAAAATTTTTCGAACAAATTTGCACAAAACACGTATATTAGGCCTGTATAGATGCACGAAAAAAGGTTTTGAAAAACAGTTATCTTTTCGGCCAAAAAACCCCAAAAGTAAGTTATTATTATTATTAGCTAAACAATAATTTTTAGTAAGATACGGTTTTCTGCATATGGTAGGGTACATTAAGGGCTGCAAAGAAGCCAAGTTTGATCAAAATCGTTAGAGCCGTTTTTTTATAAAAAAATAACAACTGATTTTTTGGGGGTTTTTTGGCCAAAAAGGGGGTTGTTTTTTAAAAAATTTCAAAACCCATTTTTCGTACATCTATATAGGCCTAATTTACATGTTTGGTGCAAATTTCTTCGAAATCGATCGAATAGTTTAAATAATAATATAATATGGATGTGTGTTACATGCATCTAATATTTTCCATGGTAACATTTTCCTACTTTTGCAATTCTAAATAACCACCTCCTATGCTACTCTTGGGAAGGTATAAAGTTTCAACTGAGAGAAAGTATGTGGCAGTTATCTGGTACCTTTTATAATAAAAAAAAAAAAAAACGAAAGAATATGGCATTATTACTATTTTATTTACAACTATGAAAACCACCGTTAACCGTCACAGTGATTGTTCTTCACAAAACACGTGCGTTCTTCGAGACGTTTCAGACTAAACTCTCCGTCGTAAATCCCAAGAGCACTTGTACAATTAGTCCCATTACTTCCAAAATCAGACCGGTCTTCGGACTTATCCGCGATACGTACCTCAAACACGTACCACAGACAGGTTACATCGACTCGTCTCCAATTTCATTTCCTTCTGAGCTCCGACAATTACTTAACGGTTTTACAAGGTCTAATTACGGTCGTTTTTATGAGCGCACCATAAAATTGATTTATTAAAAGCACTCTCCTTCTAGACAATTTAGGTTATGTTTATGTTTTATTGGCATCGTGGGTGTTTTACAATTGGACATGGGTTCCTTTGTCTTTCTGATCGGTTTAGAATTGCTGTATCGATGGTCGCAAATAAAAAATAACCGAGCCGATTCAGAATCATTTCTTTCTTCGTTTCTCTTTTCAACTCCTTAAATTAGCAATAGATAGACTTATCGCCAAAAAATGTTCCAGATAAATATTCTATTAATATTAACGAAACTAAATTTTTTTGGAATAAAATGACATCATAGGTTAGGGTAGGTAGGTTAGGTTATGTTAGGAATTAAGATAGGTTTTATTATTAGCGCATTTCTATAGGAAAACTGAGCTATTGCAGTGGCCCTTATGGTAGACCCAAGGTCGGGAGTAGCAAATGAGCACCGATCATGGTCTCCAGAACACGTTTTGGGGTGTCATTAAAAATCATATACATATAATGTATATATTTATGTATGTATGTGTGCACACTCTAACGAACGCATTTTACGTCCAATTTGGACCAAATTTGGTACACACATTGGGTTTCTAAGTCGCTTGAACTGGTAGGTTAGCAAAAAAAATTGACCGGAAGTAGACCAAATTTTTGACCTGAAGTTACTT
>JAGFPH010005809.1:17163-29678 GCA_018207615.1 Philaenus spumarius
CCCCCCCCCCCAAACCTCGCCTAAAATTCAATTTATTTTAAACTCTTTCTTTGCGAGCACCTAGGGCCCTAGAGGAAGCTGCATAATAAATTTCATTCCAATCCCTTCGGTGTTTCATTTTAGTATCTTTGACTCCCCAAACCCCCTAAAATTTCGAATCTTTTAAAACCCTTTCTTAGCGAGCACCTATGGCCCTAGGGGAAGCTACATACCAAATTTCATTCCAATCCTTTCGATGGTTTTAGAGAAATCGTGATTTTTTAACTTTGACCCCCCAGAAACCCCCCTAATTTTTCGATTTTTTTTTTAAAAACCCTTTCTTAGCGAGCATCTATGACCCTAGAGGAAGCTACATACCAAATTTCATTCTAATCTGTTCGGTAGGTTTTGAGAAATCGTGATTTAGTAACTTTGACCCCCCAAACCTCCCTAAAATTTCGAATTTTCGGAAACCCTTTCTTAGTGCGCGTCTAGAGCCTGTAAAGGGTATTAGTACCAAATTTAATGTTTGTCGGCATCGTGGTTTTGGAGAAACTGTAATGAGTCAATGGGTATTTGGCTTTTATAAGTATAGATTAAATTAAGTTACATAGTATATTAATTAATTATGTTTTCAAATTTTCCTTGAAACCGGCGACGCGGCGATTTGTTCTGTTTATGGAGCAATACAAAATTATTACAATCATACATAGAATATTTTTTGTCCCTCCATATGCTCACGTTTTTATATGAATCGTATTTTAGTTCCACCGTTCATTTAAAGTTGGTTTTAAAAAGAAAAACTAGTTTGGCGGTACAAGTTGGTCAAAATTTTAACATCGTTCTACTCTGAACCGACCAACTGTTTGATGAAAGTAAAGTTACCAGTCTCGGGATGTACCACAAGTGCTTATGTATTTGCGCAGACTTTTATATACATTTTCATTATATTTTGAAATACACGTCGATCAATATTGCGGGATATGTAAAATAAATATTATATATCAACGTTTTCCCCCCGGGGAACTCCGGAGCGTTCTGCATAAAGTAGATGTAAATACACATTTATTCCACGAATTTCCTCTTGAGAGTTCTCAAAGAGAAAATAGTATAATGTAAACTTGCATACTTTGATGTCGAAACGTAATTTGTAACGTAAACAAACGACATTTAGTATAACTTAACATGTCCCTCCTGATGTTACTCATTAAGTCTTTTCTTCTTAATTAACCATAGATTTGAAATAGTTTTACTTATAATGTTAGTTACGTTTAAGGATTATTTTTAGTGGTAACCTGTAAGTGTTAACACGGTTACCACTGCGGTTCCCGGGGATGTTCGTCTCCCCAGCGCCGAGTCTCCGCAGAGCCGAACGGAAATTAGTCTCCACAGCGCCGATGCCATACATTTTAGAGTTCGAGGAGTATTAGGTTAGGTATCTGCAATGAAATGTATGCAAAATTTGCGTCATTCCAGTGCTGATAATCTACTATTCTCAGTTGGGCACACGCCATCACCACGGTTCGTTGCTTTTGTGAATTCCAATTCGGCTGTCAAAACGGGGACACACGAATTGCCACAAATTTTGGGTCCATCTGAAACGCACGAACTGCCACAGTCATTAGAGGGGATTAGAAAGGGTCAACTCGCAAGATAAGAAACACACGAACTGCCACAAGGGTTCGGTCAGGTAGCGGCTCCAAGTGTGGGAAAAACGGGAATTATACTCCCTCGGTTACCCCCATCCCCCCACCCACATACTTGTCTTCTTTTCTGGTATTTTCGAAGGCATTAAACAGTCTTGTTACATACCTAACAGTGGGAAGATGTCTCTTCCGGAATTTAGTGTGGTGTTGAGTGAAAGGGGTCAGGAGTGTTTGACTATTGATGGGTTTAGATTTGTTAAACAGTATGTTTATAATTGTTCTATGTTAGGTTAGGTTAGATTAGGTTAGGTTAGGTTAGGTTAGGTTAGGTTAGGTTAGGTTAGGTTAGGTTAGGTTAGGTTAGGTTAGGTTAGGTTAGGTTTATTAACTTCGTGCTATGTTAATAACAGTTATTTTTAAAGGATTCTTGATACTAGAAACTATTAAATGCAATATTGATTGGAAATAAAACGCTCCTGTTGCAATATTTTTTGTCTCGATGCTGAGCTATCACTTCTTTGACTTCTTGAGGCCGATTGAAAACAATGGTTATTACTCACAGCCTTAGCCGTTTTTCCCTGACTTATGTTTGAAATATAAGTAATGTGCAGGAATATCATCGAGGGATAACCGCGGGAGTATAATTCCCGTTTTTCCCTCACTTGTAGCCGCTACCTGACCGAACCATTGTGGCAGTTCGTGTGTTTCTTATCTTGCGAAATGACCCTTTCTAATCCCCTCTAATGACTGTGGCAGTTCGTGCGTTTCAGATGAACCCAAAATTTGTGGCAGTTCGAGTGCAGCCGTCAAAACTGACAGATTATGCCAGGTAGCCCGCCCGGCGCTGAGGAGACTCGACGCTCTGGAGACGGATTCGTTCCCGGGCGATTGATTGTCTCCTTACAGGATCCATTCTTCTGGGCAGGATTTAAAGTTTGGGCTCTCGTAGGCGGAGGGGGTAGTCGGTCCGACAAAATTATCTTTATGATGACAAACTATAAAATTTTATTGTATTTATTTAATGTGCAGAGCTTACAATTAAACATTTTACTCCAAGGACTTACACAAAATTTGTAAAACAAAACATCATACATTTCAATCACAGGAGTGCTCCAACTATTTTAAAGCGGAATATTTCAAATACAGCCATTTAGGCAAAACTACATTACTGTACACTTTAAAATTCACTCAAATTTCCCTCGACAGTAGGCTTACATTTCTAAATTAACAGAAGCTCGAGGTTTTATGATTCTATTAAATACAAATAATTCAGACCAATAACACAAGAGAGTTTGTAGGCCTGCGTCGCTTTTTAGGCTGTCAAGAATTGAGTTAACAAAAATATTTTAAAATGGCATACACTGTCAACGATTTCTAACTTCAATGGCGAACCTACAGCATATTATTGGCAACGTTAGTTTTATAACTCATACTAGTAAGCCCCCGTGAAAAATCACAGATTAATTAATTAATCACACATCAGAAATACATCATTTAAAAAAATAATATTTTTTTAAAACAACAGACTTTATCTAGGCCCAACTAACTATGCTGACGGGGATCTTTAAATCGGTAAATGTGTACAATTATAATCACATAAGGATTGTAAAACTGTAGGCCTATTTGTTAAAATTTTGTATTTTATATTTAATGAAAGCTACAAATATTATCTTAGAATTGCTTTTTATTTCATATTGATAGTTAAAATGATTTAGAATCAATATTAGAGTGAAGAAATTAATAATCGAATATGTAATAATGTTAATAATAATCGTTTATATGTTACACGAAGATGAACGAATGTTTCCGAAGTTAAACGAATAAGCATTTCTTTTTTAAATTAGTATAAACGAATATTTTGACGATAAAAGTTTGTATTTATATACAGTTTATAACCCCAAAACAAATCTTGTAACGTATTATAGCATACAATAGTTCTGTAACTCATATTTAAAAAAATCAACTTCAAAAGAAATTAGAATGATTAAAGTTGTAAACATAACCCCAAAGTGTAATCTACATTGGGTTTGTAATTATTTCACGTGATGGTTGAAATCAGCTGTTATATTATATGTTACTCACGTACGGACGTAGGCTACGCTCGCTTTTATAGGAGTCGAGACAAAAACAACCAACCGCCAGTCATTCGAAGTTTGTTTTGATTGAAGTCGTGAACTTGTAAACATTACCATAAAGTATAACCTAGGCTAGGTTTTGTTAGAGTATTACAGACAATGAGCGAAATCACCTGTTATATGTCTGAAGTGGGGGTTTACTGTTAACAGCTGCTCAACAGGGTAACATATGCCTTTAAAATTACTGTTATTTTACACGACCAGGCACATCTATACTATTTTGTTACTCACGGACGTACGTACGCACACACGTTATTATAGTAGTCGATTGAAATCATGTAAACAAAAAATTCCTCTCCAAAATTCACCCAAATCGTCAGACAACTGTGTGCTTCATGCACAGACTACCTTATCCAGTACTCAAATAAGACTGTTGGGCTGAAATGGCGCATAATTGTACCGTTTGTGCTCTCACAACATAATTACACGTATTGTAAGTACGAAGGGCAGATGTAGCTCGCCTTACGGAGCTTAACATGGCCCGAGAGATTAGCAGCCCCGTCTAATAACATACGGACACCCTTAATAGGGGTGTTTGTAATTCACCCCAATGCGGTCGAATCATTCATTGTTGCTTTTAATTGCTTTATTTAATCTGTCATTATCACGGTACAGAACGCATGCGCGTGACACGCAGCTGGGAATAGGAGTTTGATAACCTACATTTATGTTAGCTCGGTAATCCCGTTGTATAATGGCATTATTAGCGAGTCTTGTTTGTTCGTAGAAAACAATTGAATATGTAATTTTAGGAAGTTTGCAAGTAACGCTTTACTTAACGAACTACTTATCCGATTTCGTTGAACAATTACTGGTGAAAGAGCTCATTATTACCATAGAAAAACGACAGAACAAAGTAAGCTGCCGTTGAAAAGGTTTGAACAATTTGATTCGTCCCATAAAAATATGACAATTTATGGGGATCCAGTCAGTCCTACTCCACAATGTTAAATTTGACATTTTTACGTATCTTTTCCCCAGCATTTACAATAGATAGAGACCTGACATTTTTACCACATATTCTTCAATATGTCGTACAACTTTACACATGGTTTAAACGAAATTAATTTACTCTTTGAAACTCTTTTGAGATGTAACTTTTTCCCATGTTTTTACCTTATTTATTGGAACGAAGTTCCTTATCGAGGGTTGCGGTAGGACTTAACAAATAGAAAATGTAATGCGCAACGAAAAAAAGTGTTATTAATTGGTTGCTATGGCAATGACAAATATATAAAATACGTGTAACGAAAAAGCGTTATCAAATTGGTTGCTATGGCAATTACAAATAGAAAATACGCGTAACGAAAAAGCGTTATCAAATTGGTTGCTACTGCAATACATTCAAGAAACGTGTGCTTTGGTTCATCAATTTAAATTAAGAGACGATCGGTCCCGTGCGTCGTAGTTCAGATATTATCGTCAAGCGCTGAAATACATTCAACAAACATAAAAATGTTGGTTCATCAGTCTAGGCCTAAAATTATTGTGTTGATATTCAATTTATTTTACCTGCCTTAACGGCAACATAGATACTGTAATTTTAGGTTAGGCCTAGACTGATGAACCAACATTTTATGTTTATTGAATGTATTGACAATGGACGGACATTTAACTGTGTTTACCATCTTAGCTTTGGTGTTATAATTAATTCTACACCTTTGTTATAATAACATTAAACGAATGGAAACAGTAAATATTTGTATAAAAAACAATCTAATAATAAACGGCAATTGAAAGATTAGAATAATGTGTGTATGTTAAGGCTGGTAAAAGAATTGAAGAAAAGGCGTGATGAACTTGTCCCACAACCGCACACATTTACTTTTTTTTTTAAGAAAGCATGATACCAATAAAATACTAGAATAAACCCTGTCTAGGGAATCAATAGGGCTACAAAAAAGGCATCCAGACCTTTTTTTGATCAAATGTACAGTTTTTGAGTAATTTAGATTTGAAATTTTCAAACAGCCGCCATTTTGAAATGCATGATTGAGTTTGATCGTTTATTTTTCTTGAGGTATATCATTGTTAGGTTAAACTCAATACCAAGTTTGAACTCAATCAATCAAACCTTTCTCTAGATATGATTTATTTTGTACAAAAAACAAAATGGCGGATATCTGGAAAACGAAGCGTTTTCGAGCCTAAACTTTTTTTATTATTTTGACCCATAGAATCATTTCCTGAAGTTTGATCCCGTAATTACTGGACAGCCTGTATATATGTGTTTCCGCACTGTAACGGCCGCAATTTACGTCCGAATGTTGGTTTTCTAAATCGCTCGGACGAATAAGTTAGCCAAAAAATCCACCAACGAACATTTTCTCTAACCCTTCTCATAGATATTTCGTACCAAAATTAAATTTGTGGAGGTTATATGTAAACAAATAAATATAGGAGCTTGTTCTGCACATTTAGTTTTTTTACATGACCGTATGGCCTGTCTTGATCCCCCGAAATCGATCAAAACGTAAAATACCATAAAGGTATAAAGTTCAAATCCACGTGGGTAGCCTTCTAATGCGCGGCTAATGGTCGGGATACAAAATCGCAAAGCGAGTTTTTCCGTTGCGTCACCCGGGATGGAGGCTGAGGTGCAAACCAATTCTAATAGTAGTTCTGTAAACAGTAGACCTCGCTCGTTGAAATAACAAATGTGGTTTTGAGCTTGGGTCAAAAATAGTGTGCCAGTAAGAAAGTAAGCAGATGGTTTAGCCAGTGAAACATTATTTTGCAATTCCCGCGATTCCGGGGTTTCTAGTTCTCGTTTTCTTTTCTTGAGCTTTAACTGCTAAAGATTTTCTTTTAGGGGGCATTGTGTTTTATTCAGGTGCAATACGTAAGGTAGCTACAAATATCGCGCTATTGAGGGAAAACGTAGAATTAAATATTTACATACTTAAACAACTAAAACTTGACAATGTATTTACAGTTCCATATCATATTCCAATATTAGAAATAATGAAAACAAACGATGTTAAAGCGTCATGATAGTGATATCAACCCACGTACCAACACTTCCCACGCTGTCCAACGGTCATTTTTTGTATGTCCTTTAT
This sequence comes from Philaenus spumarius, assembly GCA_018207615.1. NCBI lineage: Eukaryota > Metazoa > Arthropoda > Insecta > Hemiptera > Aphrophoridae > Philaenus > Philaenus spumarius. The sequence continues at coordinate 23,986 of JAGFPH010005809.1, forward strand.
CGCCGCGAGGTTTCATTTGTTTCATCTCATTTTATAATTCAAGTAAAGCTAAGTCAAATACTTTTATGAAATTTACAATTAAAATTTACAAGTATACAGTTCAATTCTTTGATTTATTCTCTACACTTTCTTATAATAATGTAATTTTTGGGCAAAGGATATATTCCTAAATTACTATTCAAATTAGGTCTAGTTTTGTTAGCAGTCTTGTAGTAGGAACATAACAACTGGTGTTTTCAAAATAAGAAATTTGAAATTGATAAATATTTTTATACAGTTCTATTTATAACTAAATTACGAAACTTTTTTACATTTATGAAAAAAATTACAAAAAATTGTTACTACTTTTTATGTAGGCCTAAAGTTGAACTTTTCCTTTCTTTACTGAACATGCTTGTGTCTTGAGCTAATAACTTTGTTAATTTTACTTCAATCATTTTTACTTTCTCCACCCTATACGTAGGCTAGTATATGGAGAAAGAATTGTTTTCGTAAAAGTGTTCGAATTTGAATTTTCAGTTGAATTATCTGTTTTGGTGCTCCCAGAAACCCAAAAAATTTTTTAGTGCAATTATCTGTGTTGGTGCTCCCTGAACCCAAAAATATTTTTAGTGGCATTTTTTGTTTTGGTGCTCCTTGAACCCAAAAATGTGTTTTTAGAGTGGTGTCTGTCTGTCAGTCTGTCTGTATGTATACACGACCAGAGAGGACACTATTGGTCTGATTTTCATGAAATTTGGTATGTAGGTCCTAAACCCTAATATCTCCAGGCGTTTTTTTTCATTTTTTGGAATTTGTTATTTTTTAGGGTAATTTACCCCTAAAAACTCATAAAAACGACAAAAATGCAAATTTCTCAAAAACGGCTCTAACGATTTTGAACAAATTTTCAGTATTTATAGTGCTTAAGATGCCAAACAAAATGACACCACCCGCTTTTATCAAAACTTCGGCGTTTTATAATTATGGGGAAATGTTTAAAAATAAACAAGTTTGTGTTGTCAATCTAGCATCGCGGCAGCGGCCGCACAGGGTAGCACCACGGTAGCGAGCACGGCCAGTAATTCAAAGGTCGCGCGATCGAATCCCGCCTGGGACAATAATTTTTTTATACGATTGACGTAGGTAGAATATTATTTTTTGTTTTGTTCTAAAAAGTAGTAAATAAAATGATTAAAAACAATATTATTTTGACTACAGTAAGTTGGGAGAAAGTTTGTGTCAGTTAACTGATACCGTTTATTTTACTTGCATATATGAATTCTTTGAACCTTTATCTACAAAAAGCTATGGAACGCTTTTGAATTGGTTTAGAATAAACGTATAAAAACATGGTTGAAATACAAAAACTTGGACGATTTTGAACAAATTTGAAGTTAACGGCCATTTTATGAGCTTACCGTTAGAGACACGGAAAAAATCAAGAATACAATTTTGTTGAAAATCAAATTTGCTACCGGCAAAATGTTATTAGTTTTTAAATTCGACTTACGGTTAAGCCACAAACTGGCTTTGGATAAAAGCCTACACTGAGAGAAACGGTCCGGCCGCCATTTTTATTTTATTTAAGGCGTTAAAAATGAAAAATGGAAAAAACCGTATATACACATAGCTCGGCCTACGAATAGATACATTTGTGCAAAAAATCACCAAAATCGGTCAAGGCGTTTGTACGTAATCGTGAGACAGACAGACAGACGAACTGTCGAGCTAAAACGGAGACCTCGCTTCGCTCGTTCAACTAATATATTTCGTATACCCAGGCAGCTATTCAGCGCTTTCGTGAGTAGATCAATTTAGAAAATTTTCGGTTGGAACCTAAAACAAATAAACATAATTTTGGAAATTCGCTCAACTCACGTCAGCGGTTCAGCTGCGTGATTCTATTATGTTATATATGATAAGGTTAGTGGTTAGTGTGTTGTTAACGTTTGATGTTTCCTAGCTACGGACTAGTACGGTGTTGACATCTTTATGTAATTGATGTCTAAAGCAGTTCAAGTTCTGATAAATCTTAAAGTTTCCCTTCTCAGTTTGAATACGTTAAAGAGTTACTCATTTATTGCAAGTATAAACCTTGTACAATTAATTGGTGACAAGGGTCTTCGTCTCTCTTAACCATTTATTCGATTTATATCCCGTGCTTTCAGCAAACAAGCTGTTTAAATTCCTTGAAATGTGGTCGATGCAATATACCGACAACTATAAACACAATTATGTTATTCCCAGGAGTAATGTTCAAATGATTATTTCAAAATAATTAGTTCCAAGAAAACCCATGCACACACTAATAACAAACTAGTTTTCCTCGTACGTAATTTCAAAATACAGATATCGGCGTGAATCCTGGTACTTGGTCTAGCCCTGGCACGATGGGCCGGGGGTGTGGGGAAAGGGCGTAAGTGGAGGAAAACCACAATTTGCCCACACCGCTTTCTAATGTGACTCATCCTTCAAACGAACTAGTGGACGTTTACCCCGCCCTTAACACGTTCACTGCTACGTAAATTTCGTATTTCCTATGCTAGGAGCTGACCTTTTATTTTTTGTATTTATAGCCTAAATAAGTAGAAATTACTTTATTTTCTTATTTTTGAACCTTTCTACGTAATAATCACTAACAATTTAAAGCGGACGCACATGTGCGTCGATAGCACACAGGCCTAAAACTGGCGTGCGAAGCACGCAATGCACTGTGTATTGAAAATCCTCCCAATATGGGGGTTGGCGTGCGGAGCACGCGATGCACTGTGTATTTAAAATATTCCCAAAACGGGGGTTGGCGTGTAAAGCACGCAATGTATTTTGTATTGAAAATACTTCCAATATGCAGACCCCAAAATGTAAATACAACAATTAAAAGAACTGTGTACTAAAACGAATAAATGAATGATCACTTAGTTACACAGATTAAGTCGTCAATTATTACTTCGTGTTTCATCAGCCAACTCTTTGCAGAAGTTAAAAAGTTACAAACGTTTTGTTCCGTTCTCAAGCGGATTGGAAGCAAATTAAAAACTTTTGGGTCTAAATATAAAAAGAATCTTTGAAAACAGGAGCGGTTTATTTCTGGTAGTTTTAATCGCAGATCAGCTCTACTTTTGTTTGAATTATAAATTGTATCGGTATTTTCATTCTCAGTCCTTATAAACAAAAAACTTTCATAACTTTTTACACAAAAAGGTGTTTCTTCTTCTTTTACGATCAGCTGTTACATTAAACTTCTAGTTTAGATCAGTACATGCGTAAAACAAGAAGAAATCAACGAAATCAAACAGGCAAAGCGTCTTACTTTAAGAGGAAAATCACGAGTTCGTATATTTTACCTCGTTCAAAAAGTAATCGGTGCAGGTTAGATCTCAATCACAGTCTCACAATAAGGTGCGAATATTCTTCTTCTCGCGCGGTATTTATTACCGCCGTGAAAATGTCATAAAATGAGAATTAAAATTGCAAATTAGTTTCGTTCCAAGGCGACGATAAAATGAATTATTGCCGGAAGTATTTCTGAACTGTTGCCAGACAAGTCGCCCTGCAATACGACGTCTGTATCTTTATTTGTCATTAATTGGATGTTTGTAAGGAACTGTTTACGAGTGGAAAGAGAAAAGTAGCGGGCGGAATGTATAAGTGACCAGTTCACTTTAACAGGGCCGACTTTTACTAGCGGCTCACGTGGACTCGTTCCGTCTTCGTGTATACTTCGTCAGATATAGCATGACGTCTCAAATGGGCTGGCGGGAGGGAAGAATTTAGGCAAGTGGGGACGCCGTCCGCTGTAGGGGAAGGGATACCACGCTTCCAGACCGAAGTATTGCGTTCAGAGCACGGCAACAGACTAAACCTTTCTGACCCCCACCACTCGAATCAACTCAGAGTCTACTGCGCATCTCAAGGCCATGGGTTTTGCTAGACCTTCTCTAGAATAGCTGGGTACAGATATCGGCGTGTACAGAATCCTGGCACTTGGGGGAATCCTGGGGAAGGGAGTAAGAATAGAAAAAAAAAAAAACATTTTCCCACACCGCTTTCTAATGTGACTCAACCTTCAAACGAACTAGTAGATGTTTACCTCACCCTTAACACGTTCAATCCTACGCAAAATTTCGTATTTCCTATGCTAGGAGCTGACCTTTTATTTTATTATATCTATGGCCTAAATGAGTAGACATTACTTTATTATTTATTTTTGAACCTTTCTACGTAATAGTCACTAATATTTTAAAGCTGACGCACATGTGCGTCCATAGTAAAATTGGCGTGCGAAGCATGCAATTCATTGTGCACTGAAGATATTGCTAATACGGGGATTGGCGTGCGAACCACACAATGCATTGTGTATTGAAAATACTCCCAATACGGGGGTTGGCGTGCAATGCACTGTGCGTCGGCCGTTTCTCATAGTGTTTAGTGTCAAGCTCACACGTGCGTCCTCAGCAGTGATCGTGTTAAACGGATATGTACCGGGTACTGATGTTTTTAGTCAGGTTAGTAGCGGTCTGTTCAAGTGCCGGCATTCGCGCCGCTATCTGTACCAGTATCCCTGTGTGGCGAGGATTTGCCAGTTCAGCGTTCATAATAAAAACAAAAAATAAACAGTCCGATTACGCAGCTGAACCGATGACGTGAGTTGAGCGAAGTTCCAGAATTTCGTTTATACGTTTTATTATTTCAACCAACTATTTGGGAAATTTGTTTACCGAAGAACGCGCTGAAAAGATGCTTACGAAATATTTTAGTAGAACTTGTTTGCTCCTCAGCTTCCAGATCGGCTGACCTATCATCATAATTCTCTATGTACGTTTCCTTGCAAAACTATGGTATTGAACCATATACTCCCATACCAGTAGGGCAGAGTGAGCCGCGGCCCCTGCTCAAAGGGAAGGAAAATATGTATATTAATAATTACAGTCAGGAATGTGTCTTTTAAGAGAATTATTTAAAAGTTAGTATTAAGTAGAAGTGGTTTACTACAATATTAAAAAAAATTTGTACAGTTTCATTTTACATACACTTATTTAATTTTGTACAAGAATTCAAGCATGAGCTGCTGGGTGCTTTGTGCTTTGTGTATTTTTATTGGTTGTGTAAAGATAGGCTACAGAAACAATGCTGTGTGGGTTAATATTTCATCTAATCAGCCAAATTTAATTCCGAAGTGTTAAATGTTTTTGGAAAGGTAAAATATTTCAGCTCGCCATTTTTTGACGAAAGGGGGGAGGGTACTTCTTAATACCCACACCCCTTGATTGGCTCCCTCTCCTGGAAAATATCACACGGGCGCTCTTGTACTGGACCGATTTTGAAAAAAAATGTGTTGTCATTGCATTTATCTTACAAGAGGTGCTGAGAAGCCAAGGGAGGTAAGTGACATTTTTGACATTTTTTAATTAAGTGCAGAATCAGATAGTTAAAGTATAGGGAAAGTAAGTGGCCACTGGAGGTAAGTCAATATCTAACAAGTTCTGAGATCTGTTGGCTAAAAGTTGAACTATGTAAAAAAATACGTGTTTTGCTTGGAAGCCAACGGAGGTAGGTGCATATTTGAAGGCAAAGAGTGGGGTATGAGTTCTTGAACGTTAGTTTGTACAAATACTTTTCAAATGGAAGAAGTAATACAGGTTCAAGCCCCGTTTTAGTTAATGGAAAGTATTGACAAATTACGTCTTGACAAAATCAGTTTTGAAGTTGTA
>JAGFPH010005809.1:38477-67442 GCA_018207615.1 Philaenus spumarius
TTAGGCTACATCGTTGCACATTGAACAGTTTCTGTTTTATAATCACATGAAAAATATTGCAATAAAATCTTAGGCTACATCGTTGCACATTGAACCGTTTCTGTTTTATAATCACACGAAAAATATTGCAATAAAATCTTAGGCTAAATCGCCGTACATTGAACCGTTTCTGTTTTATAATCACACGAAAAATATTGCAATAAAATCTTAGGCTACATCGCCGTACATTGAACCGTTTCTGTTTTATAATCACACGAAAAATATTGCAATAAAATCTTAGGCTACATCGCCGTACATTGAACCGTTTCTGTTTTATAATCACACGAAAAATATTGCAATAAAATCTTAGGCTACATCGTCGTACATTGAACCGTTTCTGTTTTATAATCACACAAAAAATATTGCAATAAAATCTTAGGCTACATCGTCGTACATTGAACCGTTTCTGTTTTATAATCACACGAAAAATATTGCAATAAAATCTTAGGCTACATCGTCGTACATTGAATAAAGTTTTTTTTGATAGTCCGTAAACTATTTTTTCAAAATCAGAAATACTAGTTTATGTTATTCTTGTTCCATCCTCTACGAAATTTCCACCACTAAAACGCAAAACGGTTAGTGATTGTTATTTGTTTTGTACTTATTGCTGACGCCTTTACTTTATGCCGGAGTAATCAATTCGGGGGAGCAGTGTAGTAACTAGATTCAAACTTACGACGATCACACTGGACGAGTGCCAATCTGCTCTCTAGGTTAACAATTGTACGAACGGATAGAGCATAAAGTTGGAGTACAAAGGTAGCGAGGGATCCCATCTGGAAATATAAACACAAAATATTGGTACTGTTTACTATTAACAATACTGTGATCACAAAAACATCTCTGTGGTTCAAACTAATTGTGAATCCTTATAAAATCTATTCCTAATCTAGAAAATCCTAATCTAAGCAAATCCTTAGAAAACGTTTAGCAAAAGAGTCCAGTAAAACGTAAATCAATACATTTAAATGAGATTTAACTGGTTGTTTGTGATTTCAAAATATAAGCTTTTTTCTAAGATCATATGGTTATGCACACATTACAAAAACACATTTATAAACTTGTATCTGTCTGTCTGTGTGGCCGGGCTGATCTCCAGAATGGTTTAACCGATTTTGACAAAACTTTCATGTAGAGGACTATGCGGAGAATATTTTAGGTTACGTTTTATTCCGAAAATATATAAAATTCCTGTAAAAACTTTGTAGACAAAATTAATTATGTTGGGGATATTGCTTGTCTATTTCAATCTATGTCTTGCATTATATCCAGGTCATAGCTACCACCATCACCCGACTTAAAATCCAAGTGCCTCTGTCGTAATCAATCATCATTTCCTTAAAATTACTATTAAAAAATTGAAAAATTATGAACAAAACTAGGGAATTTGTTGTTTGGATTGGCAGGGGTTGGCGAGTGAACCAAGCAGGGCCCATAGTTGTTCATAGAAATAAAAATTATTTTTTAACACACATGCATATGGTATTTGCTCAAACATAATGTACCATAAAACATGCATTGAATTGTATCTTTATTTAGTTGAGACAATGTAATACTGATAGTAGAAAATGAAAAACAATTTTTTTAAATTATTCAAATCTCACAAATCGAAACAATTTCAAGAGACAAAAAATGTTTATTTCATAGTGCTTGACCTAAACAATTGCTTTCAAATCGATTTCGTAAATTTTATTTTTTACAAAATTTTCTAAGATGTAGGAGTCGACTTAAAATTTACGAAATCGATTTGGAAGCAATAATTTAAGTCAAGCACTTTGAAATAATCATTTTTTGTCCTTGAAATTTTTTCTAAAAACCCTTCCTTTTCGAGATATTAGCAACTTTATGTCGATTTATTTCAACACGTTTAGGGCCGCCATTTTGTTTTGGGCTGTCCGATTTTTATTTTCTCTATGTCATTTTCCTAGTCCTAAATAGACCTTTAAAATGAGGTATCATATGACCATACTTCCCATTTAAAAATTTCGAGTTGCCCCCAAAATCCCCCATTTTAGGGGACACTTAACATTTCCGATTGCTTCAAAAAATACTTTGGGCTAAGTTAGTATCGTTCCCCAAAGGATATTTGTTTGTTTTAACAAACACAAAAGTTAAGGGGAGAGTGGGACACCTGGTAGGCCTATGTATAGATTACCTTTACTAATAGCTAATATTAATTTCTTGTAATTTTGGTTTTTTTTTTGTCTAGAAGCTCTTTAAATTTGTATAAAAAATATGACATTAGTTATAGTTTTAGGTTTACAATTACTAAAATACTCGCTGCTAAAACCTTCCACGCGTTCGATCTATTATTACCTAGAAGGAAACAGCTTTCATTTACTTATTTCCATAACTTCACCACTTCGACAAGATTTACTGTATTTAATGATATTTTGGCGACATTTAAACGCATTAGAGAGTCAATATTGTCCGGTGTTAAATACGACTCGTTAACATTTCTGGGATGTGAACGCATTGCCCGAAAGCGATCCAACACTTAACAGTTCTTATTTGAAGGCAGAAATAGATTTGTAAGTAGATCACCTAGTATTTCATCACCTACTAAATGTATTTCGTAAGCAGCTTTTCAGCGCGTTCTTCGTTAAACAAATTTCCTAAATAGTGGGTTGAAATAATAATAAAACATGTAAACGAAATTTTGAAAATTCGCTCAACTCACGTCAGCGGTTCAGCTGCGTGGTACAGCTGATATAACACGGGTTCCATTGACATACTACAAAATATAATCTCTGTACACTAAAGAGCTCAATGCATTTAACGTAACGACACCTTGTACCAAAACAGTACAAATTGCTTCGTGATGTTTGCAAAACAGTGCCAAAGTGAAACTAAACTGTTGCCGTGCGCGCATGCGCGAGACCTTTAACACAAATGATATAGATAACACGGGGTATTTTTTATCGATAACTTTAATTACACTTCACAAATCGCAAAGCTTTCTCTCGATGCGGGTGTTTCGATTAGTCGGTCGTGTCCATCGACGTCTTCTCGACACGAACGGATTTGTCAAATTATTTCCCGCTCATTAGAGGGCAAAAATATCGCTTCACGAAGCTGGGGTTTTCTTCACGTTTTAGATGGTATTGCGGATTAGGTGGGATGAAGATAACGCAAATTCGACGTTTGGTATTTGTATTAATTGCGCAAATTGGTATCGGCTGTCGTGTATGAAATATCGAAGTAGGACGAGTTTAAGTTTGAGCACGGCGTCTCGCGCATGCGCACTGGTATTGCAACATCCGTTGGTAATTTTATTCTACTCTGTTGGTTCTCGGTATAATTGAAATACGCCTTCACTCTCTCTTTCTCTCGCGTCTAGTTTACTTTTCTTTTCAAAATTTTTCTAACCTCAAAGCCGATCATATAGCCTACATTTGTTTTAGCCTATAACTTACTAGAGGGCTCCTCCCCCTACTCGCTTCGCTCGCCAACTCCCGAAGCAAATGCAAACAGGTTATTTTATAAAAATAGACTCTACTATTAAATTCTAATATGTCTTATTTATTTGTAATTATGATGTGACATAGTGATTTTATATTAAGGGTTTATTCTCTAGCTTTAAGGAAAGTATAACAAAAATAACGTTTTTTATAAGGGTTGTTATTACATTTTCACTCCTTAGCATCAAGCAACAAAATTTAAGTCTATTATATTTTTTAATGTATGTTGTAAGAAATAAATGTACAAATTTTCAGCTCGCTAACTTTAACGAAAATATATCAATTAATTTTTATTGTTTTAGGGGTTGTTATCACATTTTCAACCCTTAGTAGCGATAAAGTACAAATCTAGTTTACTTTTTCTATGCATTTTGTATGTATCTGAAATAAATGTGCAAAAATTTCAGCTCCCTAGCTTTAAAGAAAGTATACCAATTTTACCCTATTGTTCTAGGGGTCTTTTAAACCCTTAAATCGAAATTAATTCTAGCTTATGTTACTCAGGGATAGTGTAGCTTTTTATTCGTAAAACTATGTTTTCAATCGGTTCGGTAGTTCCAGAAATTACCTCCTACATACAGACAAACAAACATACAAACAAAATTTTACCTCTTTATAATATTAGTATATATATATATATACAAAAACAACTTCCGGACGTTGTAAGAGGTTTGTTTTGATTGAAGTTGTAAACTTGTAAATGGAACCCCAAAGTAGCCTATAATCTAGGCTAGGTTTTGTTACAGTATTACAGTTGATGAACGAAATCAGCTGTTATGAGCCTGAAGGGGGGGGATCTATTGTTGTCAGACCTATAACCGTAACATACGTCTTAAACTGATTTACAACCATGCGCATGCGCTATACTATTGTTACTCGCGTACGTACGTACACTCTCTTTTATAGGAATCGTTTTCATATCTGTCGTTATGTTATTTAAAAAGTAGTTAGTTTAAATGTTAATATTTACAACTTCAAAACTGATTTTGTCAAGACGTAATTTGTCAATACTTTACATTAACTAAAACGGGGCTTGAATTTGTATTACTTCTTCCATTTGAAAAGTATTTGTATAAACTAACGTTCAAGAACTCATACCCCACTCTTTGCCTTCAAATATGCACCTACCTCTCCGTTGCCTTTCAAGCAAAACACGTATTTTTTTACATAGTTCAACTTTTAGCCAACAGATCTCAGAACTTGTTAGAGATTGACTTACCTCCATTGGCCACTTACTTTCCCTATACTTTAAATATCTGATTCTGCACTTAATTCAAAAATGTCACTTACCTCCCTTAGCTTCTCAGCACCTCTTCTCTTGTAAGATGAATGCAATTACAACACATTTTTTCTTTTCATAATCGGTCCAGTACAAGGGCGCCCGTGTGATATTTTCCAGGAGAGGGAGCCAATCAAGGGGTGTGGGTATTAAGAAGTACCCTCCCCCCTTTCGTCAAAAAATGGCGAGCTGAAATATTTTACCTTTCCAAAAACATTTAACACTTCGGAATTAAATTTGGCTGATTAGATTAAATATTAACCCACACAGCATTGTTTCTGTATCTTTACACAACCAATAAAACTACACAAAGCACAAAGCACCCAGCAGCTCATGCTTGAATTCTTGTACAAAATTAAATAAGTGTATGTAAAATGAAACTGTACAATTTTTTTAAAATATTGTAGTAAACCACTTCTACGTAATACTAACTTTTAAATAATTCTCTTAAAAGACAAATTCCTGACTGTAATTATTAATATACATATTTTCCTTCCCCTTTGAGCAGGGGCCACGGCTCCCTCTGCCCTACTGGTATGGGAGTCTACGGTTCAATACCATAGTTTTGCAAGGAAACGTACATAGAGAGTTATGATGATAGGTCAGCCGATCTGGAAGCTGAGGAGCAAACAAGTTCTACTAATATATTTCGTAAGCATCTTTTCAGCGCGTTCTTCGGTAAACCAATTTCCTAAATAGTTGGTTGAAATAATAAAACGTATAAACGAAATTTTGGAAATTCGCTCAACTCACGTCATCGGTTCAGCCGCGTAATCAGACTGTTTATTTTTTGTTTTTATTATGAACACTGAACTGGCAAATCCTCGCCACACAGGGATACTGGTACAGATAGTGGCGCGAATGCCGGAACTTGAACAGACCGCTACTAACCTGACTAAAAACATCAGTACCCGGTACATATCCGTTTAACACGATCACTGCTGAGGACGCACGTGCGAGCTTGAGACTGAATACTATCAGAAGCGGCCGACGCACAGTGCATTGCACGCCAAACCCCCGTATTGGGAGTATTTTCAATATACAGTGATTGCGTGCTTCTCACGCCAACCTCCGTATTGGGAGAATTTTCAATACACAATGCATTGCGTGCTTCGCACGCCAACCCCCGTATTGACAGTATTTTCAATACACAATGCATTGCGTGCTTCGCACGCCAACCCCCGTGTTGTAAGTATTTTCAATGCGCAGTGAATTGCGTGCTTCACACGCCAATTTTACTGTGAACGCACATGTGCGTCAGCTTTAAAATATTAGTGATTATTACGTAGAAAGGTTCAAAAATATAAAATAAAATATTGTTTACTCATTTAGGCCGTAGATATAAAAAAAATAAAAGGTCAGCTCCTAGCATAGGAAATACGAAATTTACGTAGCGGTGAACGTGATAAGGGTGAGGTAAACATCCACTAGATCGTTTGAAGGTTGATGAGTCACATTAGAAAGCGGTGTGGGAAAATGTTTTTTTTTCTTTTTTCTGTTCTTACGCCCTTACCCCACACGCCCGGCCCAACGCGTCGGTGCGAGGCAGCGAGCACAGAATACAATAGAGGGCATCCCGTAAATAGCAGTTAGCAGAGTTGATGCCATGTCAGCCATCTTTGATGTGTATAGAAACGTTGTTGGGCCCATAAATGCGTATTTCTGTAAACGGTGCTCGCCTTGATAACTCCGTCATTTGAAGCCCTTAGGATGGGACAAAAATTTCCAAATTATATACATGGGTAGGTGGATATTGAAAGAAATCAACAGTGTTCGTAGAAAGTGTAATACGTATTGTGTTTTTAATAAAATAATAATTAAAACTAATCCTTTTACATTAAATTAAATTTATGACGTGAAAAAGTTAGTATGCGAGAACTTTTTTTTATTTCAGAGGTAGAAACAAACTTCCAGCGAGAGAGTTGTAGCTAATTAGATGATCTTAGATGGTCCAAAGTAAATAACCGCTATGTTTAGTTGTACGCGCCCGCCATCGCGGACCACGGCTCCACGCTATTTTACCACAAAAGTTAGCTCCAATACTCTGCCTCGTCTGATTTGTTTTCCGGCAGTTCACAAACAAATTTAGACACCTAATCATATGTTTTAATGCAAAAAAAAAGCAAGATATGCAATTTTCTTATTCTCCATAAGAATAACATTGGACAACGTACTGTGTTTAGTACTTTCAATATCTCTGTAACCAACAGACGTAGAGAAATTATAAAAACACCAAATTGTTCGTCTTTTTAAACCAAATTCAATGATGAAAAGTAAAGTTTGATTTACTAAAATATTATATGTAAAAAACTCAAAAAACCGCTCGGCACTAGGATGACTCATGCTCTGCGGCCGTCGTGTTGGATGTGTTTTACGCTTTCGGGTGGCTTCAACTCACTGCTACTGCGTGGCCCCTCTATTGTATTCTGTGCTCGCTGTTGCGAGGCCAAATGCCAGGATTCACTCCGATATCGCTGTACCCAGCTACACAAAGACGGAACGAGTCCACGTGAGCCGCTAGTAAAAGTCGGACCTGTTAAAGTGAACTGGTCGCTTATACATTCCGCCCGCTCCTTTTCTCTTTCCAGTCGTAAACAGTTCCTTACAAACATCCAATTAATGACAGATAAAGATACAGACGTTGTATTGCAAGGCGACTTGTCTGGCAACAGTTCAGAAATACTTCCGGCAATAATTCATTTTATCGTCGCCTTGGAACGAAACTAATTTGCAATTTTAATTCTCGTTTTATGACATTTTCACGGCGGTAATAAATACCGCGCAAGAAGAAGAATATTCGCACCGTATTGTGAAACCGAGATTGAGACCTCACCTGCACCGAACACTTTTTGAACGTGGTAAAATATACGAACTCGTGGTACGCCTCTTCAAGTAAGACGCTTTGCCTCGTTGATTTCTTCTTCTTCGTTGTTTCACGCGTGTACCAATGTAAACTAGAAGTTTAACGTAACAGCTGATCGTAAAAGAAGAAGAAATCGACGAAATAAAATAGGCGGTGGGCTAAATTCAAAGGCTTAAAATCAATAGCTGTACGGGTTTAGTCACGTCACTCTACCGATGAAATGGTGATTGTGCTTCCTCATTTTGTAAAGTTGTGTTAACATATTTTACCCCTGAAATGGACATTGCATTCAAAATATTGTAAGTTTTGTTAAATTTTGTAAGTTGTGGTAACTCCTCTAAAATGGAGATGCTTTCACATTTTCACTTTCTCCCCCCTATACGTAGTGTATGGAGAAAGTATTGTTTTCGTCCAAATTTTCGAATTTGAATTTTTAGCGGAACTATCAGTTTTGCTGCTCCCTGAACCCTCAAAAATTGAATCGTAAAATTACCCGTGTTGGTGCTCCCTGAACCCAAAAATATTTTTAGTGGAATTATTTGTTTTGGTGCTCTCTGAACCCAAAAAAGCAGACGGTTTTTGGTGATGTCTGTCCGTGTGTCTGTGTGTCTGTTAGGATGTGTACAGAGCTGGAGACCATACCAACAATCCGATTTTGATGAAATTTGGTAGGTGTAGTTCTGGAATATCTCCAGGAATTTTTTTCATTATTTCAAATTTTTGATTTTTAAGGGGTTTAACCCCCCTCCCCCCCCCCCCACAATGGCAAAAAACGGAGAAAAATCAAATTTGGCTTATTTGTAGCCCTTAATGTACCCTACCATATGCAAAAAACCGCGTCTTTCTAAAAATTCTCGTTAAGGTAATAGTAATAATAACAGATTTTTGGGGGTTTTGGGCCAAAAAGGGGGTTGTTTTTCAAACTTTTTCAAAACCTTTCTTCCAGCATCTATACAGGCCTAATTGGCATGTTTGATGCAAATTTGTTCGAAATCGATAGAATAGTTTTAATAATAAGAATATTATAATATAATATGAATGTGTGTTACATGCATCTAATATTTGCTATGGTATGTCGTACTTTTGTAATTGTAAATAACCACCCATGCTACTCTTGGGAAGGTGTAAAGTTTCAACTGGAAGAAAGTATGTGGCAGTTATCTGGTACCGTTTATTTTAAATGTCTAAATCTCTTAACTTGATGGCTATGGTAATGAATGTAAATACATTTATGAAACGTGTGTTGGTTCAGTATAGGCCTAATCTAAAATTCTTTCGTTAAACTTTCAATACAAATTAACTGTTTAACTTTAATATTTAACAACAAAATTAAAATTATAATAAATCGACCACGCAGCAGAACCGCTGACGTGAGTTGAGCAAACTTCCAAAATTTAGTTTATATGCCTATGTTTTAGGGTTTCAACCAACAATTTGGGAAATAGGTCTACTCACGAAGGCGTTGAACAGCTGTCTGTGTGTACGCAATATATTAGTAGAATTTGTTTCCTCCTAGTGGCCTCGCGAGTTTGCACCACTTGTTTTCGAAACAGGTACTTTTATGGTATTTTACGTTTTGGTCGATTTTCGGGGAACCAAGCAAGCTAAAAGGTCGCGTAAAAAAACAAAATGTGCAGAATAACATTGTACCAATCTTACAAAAGAATAATTAAAGGAATGGAAGCAATACTGGGCCACATAGATTGGTACTGTTCAAAACTTACCTTAAAATTTAGATATCACCAAAAGTAGGAATATTTCAGCTTATCTCTTACAATGCACAGGATACCTAAAGGTTATCTCAATAAACTATAGAAATAGGTATAATTTTAGGTTTATTAACCAAGTTAAGTAAAAGTTTATATGCCCTTAATACAAAAAAGAAATTATTAACATGCCCTTAATACAAAAAATTGAGATTTTTAAAAAGAAAACATATATATTTTATTAAATTTAATTTAAAAACTCTCCCCAAAAATAAAAATCAAAAACCCTCCCTTTTAATAATAATTACAGAAATTATACAAAAGATTTACAAGTTACAAAATTTTAACATGAAGTACCATGGATTTGTTTTAAGAATAAATATATATATATGTCGTTGGCCAACTCTAAAAGGTAATTATAAATAATTGAATAAATAAACAAAATTAATTATGAGACGTCTCTCTATATATTAAAAAAAAAAGGTGTAAAATTTCTAATGTGTAGCCCTTAGGGCTAAGGTCCGAAATGTGCTAGCTTGCTCCTCCCAATTTATTTAATACTAACATATCCTAAATAGTACACATATGCAAAAATTACTTTCAAAACACAGCCTATTTAACACTTAACATAAAAGGAAAAGAACAAATGCAGATAGTTCTCATTTTAAATTAACTTCTGTCTCTAATTAAAACACTGTAGAAATATTTTGTTCATATATTTAATGTTCAGTTGGAAAGTAGGCCTTTTCTAATTGTAGTTGTTGCAGGTTATCCCATTGCATTAAAACATTCCCTGGAGTTGGACCAGTATAACTGGTATCCGGAAAACAAAGGTTTAGAAGTAATTCATGTTGTTCAGCGACACACCGCGTTACGCGATCAAATTATTAAGAATTTAATGACATGACTACCACTTGGCAGCGTTTTTAAGTTTCGTTCGTAACGGTCTAATGGCCGACGCTTCCTAGAACAATCTTATGACCAAGCAAAATTTTAACTGCATAGATAAAGATCAGCTGATGGTTGTCGGATTACAAGGTTCAGTTATGTACGACTGCAGATACCGTACAGAGTCGACATCTGGCGGAGAAAAGGATAACTATTTGGGGACTGTTGGTAAGGACAGATGATAGGAGTTGTAAATTGTGGATGGACGTTACATTTCCTACATTTATATTTTTAGAAAAAACTCTAAAAAAATTCATTCTTGTAGTGAAAATCTCAAAAAATAGTTACTTCCTGTCAAAAAACGTACTTCCGGTTGTGGGATTTTTTTTGGCTAACGAACTAGTCCGAGCGACATAGGCAACCAACACGTGTACTAAATTTGGACCAAATCGGACTTAAAATGCAGCCGCTTGAGTGCGAACACATATATATATATGAATTTTGTAGACACCCCAAAACGTGTTCTGGGGACCATGATCGGTGCTCATTTGCTACTCCCGACCTTGGGTCTCACCATAAGGGCCACTGCAATAGCTCATTTTTCCTATGGAAATTCGCTAATAAAGCAAGACTTTCTCAAAGATTTTCAAGAAACCTGTGTTGGTTCGGTACTGACTCTTACATAAGAGTTATAGGCAATTATGTTTATGTTATTAGCGAATTTCCATGTATATATGTGTTCGTACTCTAGCGGCCGCATTTTAAGTCCGATTTGGTTCAAATTTGGTACAAATGTTGGTCGTCTAAGTCGCTCGGACGATTTCGTTAGCCAAAAAAATCCAACAACCGGAAGTACGTTTTTGGCCCTAAAGTAATTATTTGTTTAGATTTTTCCTACGATAATGAATGTTTTTTTAGAGTTTTTCTAAATATATAAATGGAGGATGTTATTCTGCACATTTTGTTTTTTACGCGACCTTATAGGTCGCTTGGTTCCCCCAAAATCGATCAAAACGTAAAATACCAGAATAGTACCCGGTTCAAAGCATGTGGTGGATTCTACCGTGGGGTTGGCGTGCGAAGCACGCAATGCATTGTGTATTGAAGATACTCCCAATATTCGGAATGGCGTGGGAAGCACGCAATGCCTTGAATATTGAAGATACTCCCAATATGCGGAATGGCGTGCGAAGCATTTTGCAGCTATTCAGCACCGTCGTGAATATATCTATTTCCCAAATTGTTGGTTGAAACCCTAAAACATAGGCCTATAAACTTAATTTTGGAAATTTGCTCAACTCACGTCAGCGGTTCAGCTGCGTGGTCGAATTATTATATATATATTTTTTTCATTTTAAAGAGAACAATAAAAATAATTATTAAATTTCGTACTAAACCAATATAACCAACGATTTACATTTACGACAGTTTTTACTTTTGTCGGCAGTCCAACGAGTGCTTTCTTAATGTTTAACAAGATTTGATATACAGAGTTGTCGTGTAAGCCTGCTATCCATGCATATCCCTAGAAGCTTCCCCAACGCGGTTTCATCTCTTTTTTAAAGAACATTATTGAGAGTAAAATAAGTGCGCTCCGTTTTGACGTAATTTAAGACGAGGTCAAAAGAAGTGGAAGTATTTTTTTCAGATTTTTCGTATCAGAACTAAACTTGTTTGGGTAACATGTAAAACACGCCATCTATGGAATGTACCAAGCTTCCTCATTTTGTAAGTAGTGTTCAATTAGTGTACTTGGTGACACCTCTAAAATGAACACAGTGCTTTCTAATGTTACTTTCTCACTATACTATAGTATAGAGAAAATATTACTTGCTCACTATATAGTATAGATAAATTATTACTTTCTCACTATATAGTATAGAGAAAGTATAAAAGAGTGATCGCAAAAAAAATCGATGTTGAGATTTTTGTTGAAATATCCGTTTTGGGACCCCCTGAGTCCAAAAAAGTGGTTTTTACAAAATTTCTGTCTGTATGTATGTATGCGTGTCTGTATGTATACAAAGCTAGAGCGAAAACTATTCGATAGATTTCAAACAAATTTGCACCAGACATGTCAAGTAGGCCTGTATAGATGCACGAAAAACTATTTTGAAAATTTTTGAAAAAGAACCCCCTTTTTAACCAAAAAACCTCCAAAAAATCAGTTATTATTTTTTTAATAAAAAAACGGCTCTAACGATTTTGATAAAATTTGGCTTATTTGTAGCCTTTAATGTACCCTACCATATGCTAAAAACCGCATCTTTCTAAAAATTCTCGTTTAGCTAATAATAATAATAACTGATTTTTTGGGGTTTTTTGGCCATAAAGGGGGTTGTTTTTCAAAAAATTTCAAAGCCTTTTTCCTGCATCTATAAAGGCCTAATTGACGTGTTTGGTGCAAATTTGTTTAAAATCGATCGAATAGTTTTCTCTCTAGATAATAATAATTATATTTATTAGTTAATCTCCTACTTTAATAAAAAAATCACCTCTCCTACCCCACCCTACAAGTCACAGTGAATCTGTTAAAATAATATGTTTGTGAGAAAGTATGTGCCAGTTCTTGGTACCGTTTATTTGTTTATGTCATAACACTTCCCCTGAATGCTAACATTCTTCATAACCAAATTAGAATGAACATAAGAGCTTTTTATTTTTTTAGTAATATTTGTGATGTAAAAGTCCTTCGGATGCTATATCATTCTTTCGTCCATTCAAGGTTGCAATACGGTATTAAATGTTGAGATGGGCCTTCTAAATCTGCTATTAAACCGTTATATATTACACAGAAAATTTTCATTCGTATAATGCTATTCAAGAATAAACTCCATTCTTCATTTCCATTCATTGCGCATCGAGTATCCTTCCTTTGAAACATCTTTTTGTGTATAAATTTAAAGTTTTCTTTTATAAGGAATGAGAATGAAAATACCGATACAATTTATAATTCAAACAGAAGTAGATGTGCGCTGCAATTAAAACTACCAGAAATAAACCGCTTCTGTTTCCAAAGATCATTTTTATTTTTAGGCCCAAACGTTTTTAATTTGAGAAGTTAAGATCCACTTGAGAACGGAACAAAAGATTCGTAACTTTTTAACTTCAGTAAAGAGTGGTAGATGAAATACGAAGTAATTGACGACTTAATCTGTGTAACTAAGTGATCTTTAATTTATTCGTTTTTGTACATGTTCTTTTATTTGTTGCATTTGCATTTTGGGGTCCGAATATTGGAAGTATTTTCAATACACAGTGCATTGCGTGCTTCGCACGCCAGTTTTAGGCCTGTGTGCTATGGACGCACATGTGCGTCCGCTTTAAATTGTTAGTGATTATTACGTAGAAAGATTCAAAAATAAAAAATAAAGTAATTTCTACTCATTTAGGCTATAAATATAAAAAATAAAAGGTCAGCTCCTAGCATAGGAAATACGAAATTTACATAGAAGTGAACGTGTTAAGGGTGAGGTAAACATCCACTAGTTCGTTTGAAGGATGAGTCACATTAGAAAGCGGTGTGGGAAAATGTTTTTTTTCCTCCACTTACGCCCTTTCCCCACACCCCCGGCCCATCGCACCAGGATTCACGCCGATATCTGTATTTTGAAATTACCTACGAGGAAAACTAGGTTTGTTATTAGTGTGTGCATGGGTTTTCTTGGAACTAATTATTTTGAAATAAACATTTGAACATTACTCCTGGGAATAACATAATTGTGTTTATAGTTGTCGGTATATTGCATCGACCACATTTCAAGGAATTTAAACAGCTTGTTTGCTAAAAGCACGGGATATAAATCGAATAAATGGTTAAGAGAGACGGAGACCCTTGTCACCAATTAATTGTACAAGGTTTATACTTGCAATAAATGAGTAACTCTTTACCGTATTTAAACTGAGAAGGCAAACTTTAAGATTTATCAGAACTTGAACTGCTTTAGACATCAATTACATAAAGATGTCAACACCGTACTAGTCTGTAGCTAGGAAACATCAAACGTTAACAACACACTAACCACTAACCTAATCATATATAACATAATAGAATCACGCAGCTGAACCGCTGACGTGAGTTGTGCGAATTTCCAAAATTATGTTTATTTGTTTTAGCTTCCAACCGACTATTTTCGAAATTGATCTACTCACGAAAGCGCTGAATAGCTGCCTAGGTATACGAAATATATTAGTTGACCGAGCGAAGCGAGGTCTCCGTTTTAGCTCGACAGTTCGTCTGTCTGTCTGTCTCACGATTACGTACAAACGCCTTGACCGATTTTGATGATTTTTTGCACAAATGTATCTATTCGTAGGCCGAGCTATGTATGTATACGGTTTTTTCCATTTTTCATTTTTAACGCCTTAAATAAAATAAAAATGGCGGCCGGACCGTTTCTCTCAGTGTAGGCTTTTATCCAAAGCCAGTTTGTGGCTTAACCGTAAGTCGAATAACATTTTGCCGGTAGCAAATTTGATTTTCAACAAAATTGTATTCTTGATTTTTTTCCGTATCTCTAACGGTAAGCTCACAAAATGGCCGTAAACTTCAAATTTGTTCAAAATCGTCCGAGTTTTTGTATTTCAACCATGTTTTTATACGTTTATTCTAAACCAATTCAAAAGTGTTCCATAGCTTTTTGTAGATAAAGGTTCAAAGAATTCATATATGCAAGTAAAAAAATGATTGAAGTAAAATTAACAAAGTTATTAGCTCAAGACACAAGCATGTTCAGTAAAGAAAGGAAAAGTTCAACTTTAGGCCTACATAAAAAGTAGTAACAATTTTTTGAAATTTTTTCATAAATGTAAAAATGTTTCGTAATTTAGTTCTAAATAGAACTGTATAAAAATATTTATCAATTTCAAATTTCTTATTTTGAAAACACCAGTTGTTATGTTCCTACTACAAGACTGCTAACGAAACAAGGCCTGTTTTGAATAGTAATTTAGGAATATATCCTTTGCCCAAAAATTACATTATTATAAGAAAGTGTAGAGAATAAATCAAAGAATTGAACTGTATACTTGTAAATTTTAATTGTAAATTTCATAAAAGTATTTGACTTAGCTTTACTTGAATTATAAAATGAGATGAAACAAATGAAACCTCGCGGCGATTTAGGACATACAAAAAATGACCGTTGGACAGCGTGGGAAGTGTTGTACGTGGGTTGAGATCACTATCACGACGCTTTAACATCGTTTGTTTTCATTGTTTCTAATATTGGAATATGATATTGAACTGTAAATACATTGTCAAGTTTTAGTTGTTTAAGTATGTAAATATTTAATTCTACGTTTTCCCTCAATGACGCGATATTTTTTAGCTACCTTACGCATTGAACCTGAATAAAACACAATGCCCCC
Organism: Philaenus spumarius; assembly: GCA_018207615.1. Classification (NCBI taxonomy): domain Eukaryota; kingdom Metazoa; phylum Arthropoda; class Insecta; order Hemiptera; family Aphrophoridae; genus Philaenus; species Philaenus spumarius. The sequence goes on from JAGFPH010005809.1 coordinate 54,087, forward strand.
TAAAAGAAAATCTTTAGCAGTTAAAGCTCAAGAAAAGAAGAAAACGAGAACTAGAAACCCCGGAATCGCGGGAATTGCAAAATAATGTTTCACTGGCTAAACCGTCTGCTTACTTTCTTACTGGCACACTATTTTTGACCCAAGCTCAAAACCACATTTGTTATTTCAACGAGCGAGGTCTACTGTTCACAGAACTACTAGTAGAATTGGTTTGCACCTCAGCCTCCATCCCGGGTGACGCAACGGAAAAACTCGCTTTGCGATTTTGTATCCCGACCATTGGCCGCGTATTACAAGGCTACCCCACGTGGATTTGAACTTTATACCTTTATGGTATATTACGTTTTGGCCGATTTCGAAAGATCAAGATAGGCCATAAGGTCAAGTAAAAAAACTAAATGTGCAGAACAAGCTCCTATATTTATTTGTTTACATATAACCTCATCAAATTTAATTTTTGTACGAAATATCTATAAGAAGGGTTATTTGCGGTAAAAATGTTCGTTGGTGAATTTTTTTGCCAACTTATTCGTCCGAGCGACGTAGAAAACCAACATTCGGACGTAAAATGCGGTCGTTATAGTGCGAAAACACATATATACAGGCTGTCCAGTAACTACGGGATCAAACTTCGGGAAATGATTCTATGGGTCAAAATAATAAAAAAAGTTTATGTAAACATAGGCCCGAAAACGCTTCGTTTTCCAGATATCCGCCATTTTGTTTTTTGTACAAAATAAATCATATCTAGAGAAAGGTTTGATTGATTGAGTTCAAACTTGGTATTGAGTTTAACCCAACAACGATATACCTCAAGAAAAATAAACGATCAAATTCAATCATGCATTTCAAAATGGCGGCTGTTTGAAAATTTCAAATCTAAATTACTCAAAAACTGTACATTTGATCAAAAAAAGGTCTGGATGCCTTTTTTGTAGCCCTTTTGATTCCCTAGACAGGGTTTATTCTAGTATTTTATTGGTATCATGCTTTCTTAAAAAAAAAGTAAATGTGTGCGGTTGTGGGACAAGTTCATCACGCCTTTTCTTCAATTCTTTTACCAGCCTTTTAACATACACACATTATTCTAATCTTTCAATTGCCGTTTATTATTAGATTGTTTTTTATACAAATATTTACTGTTTCCATTCGTTTAATGTTATTATAACACCAAAGCTAAGATGGTAATAGTAGTTTACGCAACGATTGTATTATGAAGGTCTTTAAGCCACGAGTGAGATGTAAGTTGGAACACGAGCGAAGCGAGTGTTCTAAATATCTCACGAGTGGCTTAAAGGCTGAATACAATCGTTGCGTACACTACTTTATCTACGACCAAAAATATACAGGCTATTTGATGTTTGATGTTGATTGTAGATTTAATCATTGAATAAATAGACCAAAGCGAACTAGGTTTCTTATCTTGGGCCAATTCCTCAAAATACGCAATGAAAACATTCTCGGAAAACGAACTAACACCATTTCTAGTTTTCCACTCCATAAACTGGTTATAAACCTTTTCATAACGAAATTTAGATTTTTCTGGCAACAAATTGTTCAGAGCCGAATTTGCTTTTGTATTAATTTCCTCTGGAGTTAAACAAAATTCATCACTATCACTCATGTTTGCGGAATGCGTCAACTCACGTTTGAGGCTAGTTACAATAACACACTAACATCCGGAACGTATGGGTACAATCAGCTGATGTACGAATAGCGTTATTTTTATTACAACTCTACTTCCGTCAAATGACGAGCTCTCATTGGTCTAGAGCCTATTATGTAAAGTGACTCCTGTTAGGTAATGATATCATTACCTAATCGGGTTGGCTTTTGGTTTGTAATGTACCTCTTTCTGATGTTACTTGTAATAGCGTTATTGGTGTTTATTGCAATGGTCGTAGATAAACACAGTTAAATGTCCGTCCATTGTCAATACATTCAATAAACATAAAATGTTGGTTCATCAGTCTAGGCCTAACCTAAAATTGCTGTATCTATGTTGCCGTTAAGACAGGTAAAATAAATTGAATATCAACACAATAATTTTAGGCCTAGACTGATGAACCAACATTTTTATGTTTATTGAATGTATTTCAGCGCTTGACGATAATATCTGAACTACGCCGGACGGGACCGATCGTCTCTTAATTTAAATTGATGAACCAAAGGACACGTTTCTTGAATGTATTGCAGTAGCAACCAATTTGATAACGCTTTTTCGTTAAGCGTATTTTCTATTTGTAATTGCCATAGCAACCAATTTGATAACGCTTTTTAGTTACACGTATTTTATATATGTGTCATTGCCATAGCAACCAATTAATAACACTTTTTCGTTACACGTATTTTATATATTTGTCATTGCCATAGCAACCAATTTGATAAAGCTTTTTCGTTACACGTATTTTATATATTTGTCATTGCCATCCATAGCAACCAATTAATAACACTTTTTCGTTACACGTATTTTATATATTTGTCATTGCCATAGCAACCAACTTGATAACGCTTTTTCGTTACACGTATTTTATATATTTGTCATTGCCATAGCAACCAATTAATAACACTTTTTTTCGTTGCGCATTACATTTTCTATTTGTTAAGTCCTACCGCAACCCTTGATAAGGAAGTTCGTTCCAATAAATAAGGTAAAAAACATGGGAAAAAGTTAGGCCTACATCTCAAAAGAGTTTCAAAGAGTAAATTAATTTCGTTTAAACCATGTATAAAGTTTTACGACATATTGAAGAATATGTGGTAAAAATGTCAGGTCTCTATCTATTGTAAATGCTGGGGAAAAGATACGTAAAAATGTCAAATTTAACATTGTGGAGTAGGACTGACTGGATCCCCATAAATTGTCATATTTTTATGGGACGAATCAAATTGTTCAAACCTTTTCAACGGCAGCTTACTTTGTTCTGTCGTTTTTCTATGGTAATAATGAGCTCTTTCACCAGTAATTGTTCAACGAAATCGTATAAGTAGTTCGTTAAGTAAAACGTTACTTGCAAATTTCCTAAAATTACATATTCAATTGTTTTCTACGAACAAACAAGACTCCCTAATAATGCCATTCTACAACGGGATTACCGAGCTAACATAAATGTAGGTTATCAAACTCCTATTCCCAGCTGCGGGTCACGCGCATGCGTTCTGTACCGTGATAATGACAGATTAAATAAAGCAATTAAAAGCAACAATGATTCGACCGCATTGGGGTGAATTACAAACACCCCTATTAAGGGTGTCCGTATGTTATTAGACGGGGCTGCTAATCTCTCGGTCCGCGTTAAGCTCCGTAAGGCGAGCTACATCTGCCCTTCGTACTCACAATACTTGTAATTATGTTGTGAGAGCACAAACGGTACAATTACGCGCCATTTCAGCCCAACAGTCTTGGTTGAGTACTGGATAAGGTAGTCTGTGCATGAAGCACACAGTTGTCGGACGATCTGGGTGAATTTTGGAGAGGAATTTTTTGTTTACATGATTTCAATCATAATATCCTGTGTACGTACGTACGTCCGTGAGTAACAAAATAGTGTAGATGTGCCTGGTCGTGTAAAATAACTGTAATTTTAAAGGCATACGTTACGTTGTTGAGCAGCTGTCAACAGTAAACCCCAGACATATAACAGCTGATTTCGCTCATTGTCTGCCATACTTTAACAAAACCTAGCCTAGATTATACTTTATGTTAATGTTTACAAGTTCTTCTTCAATCAATCCAAACTTCTTATAATGACTGGTGGTTGGTTGTTTTTGTCTCGACTCCTGTAAAAGCGAGCGTAACCTACGTCCGTACGTGAGTAACATATAATATAACAGCTGATTTCACCCAACATGTGAAATACTTACAAACCCAATGTAGATTACCCTTTTGGGTTATGTTTACAACTTTAATCATTCTAATTTCCTTTGAAGTTGATTTTTTTTTAATATGAGTTAAAGAACTAGTGTATGCTATAATTCGTTACAAGATGTGTTTTGAGGTTACAAACTGTATATAAATACAAACTTTTATCGTCAAAATATTCGTTTATACAAATTTAAAAAAAAAAAAATACTTATTCGTTTAACTTCGGAAACATTCGTACATCTTTGTTTAACATATAAACATATATATTCGATTATCAATTTCTTCACTATAATATTCATAACTTGTAAATCATTTGAACTAACAGTATGAAATAAAAATCAATTGAAAGATAATATTTGTATCGTTCATTAAATATAAGATACAAAATTTTAACATAGCCTATAGGCCTTATAGGTTTTATAATACTCATATAATACACATTTACCGATTTAAAAATCTCGTCAGCATAGTTAGGTAGGCCTTGATAAAGTCTGTTGTTTTAAAAAATTATTATGATGGATTTTAAAGTGTCCAGAGATATAGTTTTGCCTAAATGGCTGTATTTGAGATATTTCGCTTTAAAGTAGTTTATTTGAGTACTCCTGTGATTAAAATGTATCATGTTTTGTTTTACAAATTTTATTTAAGGTCTAGGAGTAAAATGTTAAATTGTAACATTAAATATATACAAATAAATTTAATTAACAGTCACTTCTAAATTCGAGGCAGTTTGGGAAACCGACCCGGCACTGGCTGTTTTTGAAAATCAACCTGAAGAGTTAGTGGGAGAACGGACGTTGTTCTTAGTTCGTATCCGGCTTTATCCTATACTCTAAAGGTGTGTATACAGTCTCGCACCGTGCAACATGCGCGGTGTGCGTACCGCGCGTTCGCGGCTCGTTGAAAGTTTTGATTTCAACGAACCTCCAGCGATCCAAAGAAAACCCGCGATCATTCTGACTTTGAGAACCTGCTGCAGAAGGTTGGGTTTCACATTTCTAAACATTGCAATTATTTCCGCACTTCAATTTCCACTCAAAACAGGGGTGTAAATAAATTATACGTACCTTTTTCTATTCGCTATATTGCTGGTAGTAATCATAGGCCTCAAAGTTGGGTTTTAATTTAAACAAATGTGAAATAGGCCTGAAGTTAAAATAGCCTTGGTTGTTGTAAATAATGTAATTTTAAGATCGTTGTACAGACTAGCTATACATTAAAATAAAGAATACTTGAAATAATAAAGAAGTAATTGATGATAAATATTTTTATTAAACTAAAGAATTTTAAAATTCACAATCTGTTGGCCAGTTATTTATTGAAATTGAATTTATTTTCTGAATTCAGACTGGAAATAAAATATCGAATATACACAAAAGGGTTATTCCTGAAAAACCGACAGGAGATGGATCGTGATGCGCCGTGCGCAGCTCCAACACCCCGTACTAACTTCGAGAACTCGTTGCGAGCGCGCCGCGCAGCGCACAAGTGTGTACGCACCTTAATACGAGCAATGCATGTTTGTACGTATATTTGTTTCTACGTACGAGCAATCTCGAGATCCAGCGGAAGGATTTTGCTGAAAGTTTGGGATTAGAGGCTTTTGGATCTAAAAAATCGATTGGTGAAAACCACTCCCTCAGAAAAACTCGTATTTTTCCAGACAACTCATTTGAAAATTGAAAATTTTTAACATTGGGCTTATGGAGTTTAAAATCATTACATATGTTTATTGACTATAATAATAACAGTAATCAGCTGTTTCCTATAATATTTCCATCATCAGCTGATTTCAACACCAAACGTAACTAAAACATTATTTTTCTGCTGTTATTAACCGTTCTAAAACCATTTTCACCAGTTTCTGCACTCTTTATATTTCTATAAATTTAACATGAATTATCTAATGATTGTAATTATTATTTGTTATTTCTAAAATACATAAACAAATTCAGTGGGTGATTCGTATTTGTATACATGTTCCTAAAAAAAGCACGGAGCGATGCTCGGACGCCCAGGTACTGGAATGTAAATGAACAACTTCGAGATTATGCTTGCAATGGAGATTATAAGTATATAATAAAATAATACTTAATAAAGATAATTTTGTCGGACCGACCACCCCCTTCAGAGCCCAAACTTCAAATGCGGCCCAGAATGTTGTATCCTGTAAGGAGACAAGAAATCGCCCGGGAACGAATCCGTCAGAGCGTCGAGTCTCCTCAGCGCCGGGCGGGCTACCTGGCATAATCTGTCGGTTTCGACAGCCGAATTGCAATTCACAAAAACAACGAACCGTGGTAATGGCGTGTGCCCAACTGAGCATAGTAGATGATCAGCACTGGAATAACGCAAATTTTGCATGCATTTCATTGCAGACATTACCTAACCTAACATAACCTAACCTAATACTCCTCGAATTCTAAAGTAACTTTGTATTTTTAGTTTAATAAAAAATATGACAAATATTTACTCCTTCACCGATTAAACTCATTGAGCCCGGCATTGAAGATATTAGCCCTCGTCACTTCTGCATCACTGAGCAGACCCTCTGATAGTGTATGGCCTGGGCGCTGTGGAGACTAATTTCCGCTCGGCGCTGTGGAGACTAATTTTCGCTAGGCACTGTGGAGACTAATTTGTCCTCCACGCTGAGGAGACTAGACGCTGGGGAGATGCCACCCCAGGGAACCGCAGTGGTAACCGGGTTAACACTTACAGGTTTCCACTAGAAATAATCCTTAAACGTAGGCCTAACTAGCACTATAAATAAAACTATTTAAAATCTATAGTCAATTAGGAGGAAAACACTTGATGAGTCACATCAGGAGGGACATGTTAAGGTATACTAAACGTCGTTTGTTTACGTGACAAATTACGTTTCGACTTCAAAGTATGCAAGTTTACTTTATACTATTCCCTCTTTGATACCTCTCAAGAGGAAATTCGTGGAATAAATGTGTATTTACATCTACTTTATGCAGAACGCTTCGGAGTTCCCCGGGGGGAAAACGTTGATATATAATATTTATTTTACATATCCCGCAATATTGATCGACGTGTATTTCAAAATATAATGAAAATGTATATAAAAGTCTGCACAAATACATAAGCACTTGTGGTACATCCCGAGACTGGTAACTTTACTTTCATCAAACAGTTGGTCGGTTCAGAGTAAAACGATGTTAAAATTTTGACCAACTTGTACCGCCAAACTAGTTTTTCTTTTTAAAACTAACTTTAAATGAACAGTGGAACTAAAATACGATTCATATAAAAACGTGAGCATATGGAGGGACAAAAAATATTCTATGTATGATTGCAATAATTTTGTATTGCTTCATAAACAGAACAAATCGCCGCGTCGCCGGTTTCAAGGAAAATTTGAAAACATAATTAATTAATATACTGTGTAACTTAATTTAATCTATATACTTATAAAAGCCAAATACCCATTGACTCATTACAGTTTCTCCAAAACCACGATGCCGACAAACATTAAATTTGGTACTAATACCCTTTACAGGCTCTAGACGCGCACTAAGAAAGGGTTTCCGAAAATTCGAAATTTAAGGGAGGTTTGGGGGGTCAAAGTTACTAAATCACGATTTCTCAAAACCTACCGAACAGATTAGAATGAAATTTGGTATGTAGCTTCCTCTAGGGTCATAGATGCTCGCTAAGAAAGGGTTTTTTTAAAAAATCGAAATTTTAGGGGGGTTTCTGGGGGGTCAAAGTTACAAAATCACGATTTCTCTAAAACCATCGAAAGGATGGGAATGAAATTTGGTATGTAGCTTCCCCTAGGGCCATAGGTGCTCGCTAAGAAAGGGTTTTAAAAGATTCGAAATTTTAGGGGGTTTGGGGGGTCAAAGATACTAAAAAGAAACACCGAAGGGATTGGAATGAAATTTATTATGCAGCTTCCTCTAGGGCCCTAGGTGCTCGCAAAGAAAGAGTTTAAAATAAATTGAATTTTAGGCGAGGTTTGGGGGGGGGGTCAAAGTTACTAAAAATCCCCACAAGAAGTACATAGTGTAATATTTTTATTGATATAATATTTTTTTTAATATACATTTAACTTTGATTTGTCAATCCGTGCAAAGCCGGGTCGGGCCAGTTAGTATACAATAAATACAAAATAATATCTAGCGACAAATAAGTTAATGTACTTGAGCGAGAATTAAATTGTCTTATATCATGATTTATTTGTACTTACCATAGTTATATTTTAGGAATATACAGGGTGTTCAGTAATTAATTACAGGATCAAACTTCGGAAAATGGTTCTATATGTCAAAATAAGAAAGTTTATATAAACATAGGCCCGAAAAAACTTTGTTTCCAGTTATCCGCCATTCTGTTTTTTGTACTAAATAATTCAAATCTAGAGAACGGCTAATTCCTCATTCCCTTACTAGGAACTTCCACAGGAAATATTAGCTATTGCGTGACCCTTATGGTGAGACGTAAGGTAGGGAATTGTAAATGATAATCGATCATGGTCCCCAGAAAACGTTTTTGGGCGTCATTAAAATGTATATTTATATACAGGGTGTTTCACGGGAACCCCTTCAGGAGATGGTTCCTTGTATCAAGGGAAGAAAGAAATGTTACATAAACATAGGTCCCAAACCCATTGTTTTCGTACTTATAGCTGAAAATTGTTTTTCCCCAGATGTCCATGTAGTTTTAGTGTTTTTTAACCTCTAGAAAAAAGTGAGTAGAGATATTGTGTTAAAATTTGTACTGGTAGTTGGAGCAGAAAATTCTGCAGACATACCATTGGTTTTTAGTCAGAAATAAACAATAATTATTCGGTGGTTGCCTTCCAAATTGTAAAATTAATTGAAAAATTAAAGCTTAAAAAATGTTTTTTTAATTTGACACGGTTTATGGGCAAACTACTTGATAACTTGGGCTGCAACCTTACCAAAAGTTGTCAAATTTTATGTAGAATAAGATTTTTTGTTTGATTTTTCAATATAAAATTGGAAACAGAAGTAATTGTTTTGCATATGTAAAAAGTGTATTGGCCTTATTTTCTAAATCCAACTACTCCCTTAGTGTTATTTAATATTACTATTAATTAACACGTGGTTTCAAGCTGGGTATACAATCACTAATCAGCTGTCTTCAGTCAGCTGATTGACCCTATTGTTGATAGTTTTTATTTTTAACAATATTTTAGCACTAGCCTTCTTTACAGTAACAATCATTTCAAAACATGTTTACTAATAGCAATGACTACGTGTGTTTTTAGGTTATGCTTATATCGCTCTAATATGTAAAAATATCCAGTCATTCATGCAAAAACCTCAACCTACTGCTTATGAGTCAGAATCTCTTATATCAGAACCATATCCAAGCGTTTCTGGCCCAATCAATCATAATTTCAGTGAAAATATAAAATTATACAATACTGTAACCCGTTTCCATTTGCTTCGCCTCGAGTCGCCGATGAGAGCGAAGCGAGCAGGAGTATAAAATAAATCACACCGTCGAACACCTGGGCAGTGACAAAAAATTGGTTTAGGTGTACTACTTTTATTTTATTTGTTACGTTTTACTTTCTCACTATACTATAGTATAGAGAAAGTATAGTGATCACAAAAAAACGATGTTGAGATTTTTATGGAAATAAATATCCATTTTGGGACCCCCTGAGTCCAAAAAAGTGGTTTTTAGAAAATGTCTGTCTGTACGTATTTGCATCAAACATGTCAATTAGGCCTGTATAGGTGCACGAAAAAAGATTTTGAAAATGTTTGAAAAACAACCATTTTTTTATCTAAAAAACCCCCATAAAATCAATTAAACAAATAAAAAAACACTGTGGCGACAAAATCACACTGATCTGAATAAAAACCCCGAACCACAAAACAATGAACAATAAGTAAACAACTAAATTGTAAGTTATGTTTACTACCCTTATGTACATTTCCATGACATGGTCATCATCCTCAGAGGGTTTTAACACTACTAAAGTATACAGACAATATTACAGAGCTATATATACCCGCCCTCCCTCCACTCCTCCCCATGCCGTTCAACTTTAGTAGTAGTATACTTTAGTAGTGATAAAACCCTTTGAGGATGATGACCATGTCATCGAAATGTACATAAAGGTAGCGTATTAAACATAACTTACAATTTAGTTTTTTAGTTATTGTTTTGCGGTTCGGGGTTTTTATTAAAATCAGTGTGCCCATAAAATCAGTTAATATTGTTTTTATAAAAAACGGCTATAACGATTTTGATAAAATTTGGCTTCTTTGTAGAAAAAATTCTCGTTTAACTAATAATAATAATATCCGATTTTGGGGGGGTTTTGGCCAAAAAAGGGGTTGTTTTCAAAATTGTCTGTGTATTGAAAATACTCCCAATACGGGGGTTAGCGTGCATTGCAGTGTGCGTCGGCCGCTTCTCATAGTGTTCAGTGTCAAGCTCTCATGTGCGCCCTTAGCAGTGAACGTGTTAATAATTTAAATATGTTTGTGAGAAAGTATGCGCCAGTTTCTGGTACCGTTTATTACTGTTATTTTAGTGTTTTCCAAGAATAAGACGATAACAAAACTTACTTAACCGTTTTGCAGAGATTAAATACACAAAACCATAACCTATTTTCCAACCCTGCAAAGGAAACAACTTGCCGAACTATAGTATTGATAGGTGATATAAAACCTTTATAAAAGGGTTTTTATAGAAAGCGATCCATTCAAGGACAAAGTTTTGTCGTTTCTAGTTAGATGTGTGGGTTGGTTTTTAAGAAGCTTTCGTTGCCGAAACGATCCATCGCATAATTTCTCACAATGACATATTGAAAGAACCCAGGCGCACCATCCTGCCTTTGACGCTTGGTGTCTTTGACCGAGAAGATGAAATTACGCTTTCGCCGAGAAATAAACTTGCTTCGAAATAACGTTTTAATGAATTTGTATTTATCGCGTGCTGCTGATGGGTGAAAATGTAGTAACAACCCCTAAAACAATAAAAAAATTGTTATATTTTTCTTAAAGTTAGCTGAAAATGTGTACATTTATTTACAAAATACATGAAAAGGACTATAGATGACATTTGTCGCGTGCTGCTAAAGGGTGAAAATGTAGTAACAACCTCTACAAAAAATGTTGAATGTTATACTTGCCTTAAAGCTAGAGAATAAACCCTTAATAAATTAAGGAATTTAAAAATAAGAAACCGCTATGTTACATACTAATTAAAAATAAATAAGATATAATATGATTTAATAGTAGGACATATTTATATAAAACTAGCTGGCCCGATCCGGCTTTGCACGGAGAGACAGATCAAAGTTAAATATGGGTCTTTTTAGTAAATTTGACACCCCCAAACCCCCCTAAAATTTTGAATTTTCTTAAAACCTTTCTTAGCGAACACCTATGGCCCTAGAGGAAGCTACATATCAAATTTCATTCCAATCCGTTCGGTGTTTTTTTTTTTACTTTGATCCCCCCCCCAAACCCCCCACCCCCTAATATTTCGAATTTTTTTAAACTCTTTTTTAGCGAGCACCTATGGCCCTATACCAAATTACATACCAAATTTCGTTCCAATCCGTTCAGTAGTTTTTGAGATTTCGTGATGAGTCAGTGAGTGAGTGGTATTTGGCTTATATATATATATAGATAACATTTGCTTCGACATTTTCACGAGTCACTGCGGGTGTTGGCGAGCGAAGCGAGCAGGGGGCGGAGTGTTTTAAAATAAACGCAAAACATCGCATGCACACAATGTTGATGAAATATGACCTTTCAGCCTGCTATTCCAGATGACTCTGTAATAGTTTAGTTCTTTCAAAGAGCGGACGTTTTATAGTTCACGAGACCCGTTCAACTTTAACTTTAACTTTAACTGGCCACCCGTTTCATTACTTCCTTGTGACCCACGTTTCCTGTTTATTTATTTCGTCGCAAACATTAAAATCGAACATTAATCGACATTTTACAACTCTATGCTGAACGCTTCGATAATGTGTCTGTTTTATTGCGCTTTATTCTGCAGGTTACTTCAGCACGCGTGGAGACTGACAATGACTTCGTTTACGTCATGTGAAATCAATGCAGAACTGTTAGGGAATTGTTCTCGAGCGTTCGCGTCTACGGGAACAAATATCATTTTGAGTTTAAAGTGATGCAATCACATTAGGTTATTGCAGTATGAATTAACACAAGTTGGCATACGCGGTAAATTCCTATACTTCTATATTCCCACTAACAAATTGGTGCAAAGTTCATGGTAAGCTTCCTGAAAGCATTCAAAATCCACCAAACCACAAGATTTTTTTTTAAAACCCGTCTTAGATAATTTCTATTGTCTGGTTCCTTTCACTCGATGGATGAGTTTGTGCATCATGATCGTACTATATTTCATGATAGATGTGATCTCTTTTTATTGCTATGAGTTTTATCGTATTTATTCTTACAGGTTTTTAATTTACTAAATCACGATTTCTCCAAAATTACCGAACAGATTGGAATGAAATTTGGTATGTAGCTTCCTCTAGGGCCATATGTGCTCTCTAAGAAAGGGTTTCAAAAAATTCGAAATTTTAGGAGGGGTTTGGGGGGATCAAAGTTACTAAAATCATAATTTCAGATCTTTTATTATTATGACAATAGTTCTTTTATTATTTAAGATCTATATACATACAAGCCAAATACCACTCACTGACTGAACACTTAAAAAGAATACAATTACGTTAAAAAGACTGAAAATACCAACCACCACGGGCAACGCCGTACGGGTCAGCTAGTTTTGTATATTCGTTTGAATTATTATATATTTTTCTCTATTTTTAAAACTACTTGTTTTCTAATGATATTTTGTGTGTATTATTCCAATGGGTTGTAATTTGTGTATATGACCTGTTTTATCCAATAATATTTGTCTAGAAAACGAATTTTGAATAAATAAGTTACCATTTTGTTTGATAGCAGACCCCAATATAGGCTTCGCTAGTAGATCAGAATAAATGTATGAAAGAAATATCGGGTATATATTGAGAGTAAACTGGTTCAACTGGTGCAGAGAGTTTCGTCCAATTCAATATATGTTTCCGATTTAGGCTCACATACGTGATCCGCTCTCATGCAGTAAGCGCTGAAACGGCGTTTTCCACCAGTTTTTTTACGGTGCTTTTCACGTCTAAGCGAACATTTTACTTAAAATATTTTCATTGAACAATACTTTACACCGTAGACGATCTTCAAAGCTCGTTTACGGTTGATAAAACATTCTAGAACGTTCTCGAACCGTCTGGTAGATTCTAGAACATTCTAGAACATTCTACAACATTCTTGAACATTCTACAACATACTTGAACATTCTACAATATTCTCCAAACAGTCTGGAACGTTCTACTACATTCTCCAAAATTCTGGAGCATTCTACAACATTCTGCATTATTCTCCGATATTCTACAACTGGCATGAACATTCTACAACATTCTTGAACATTCTACAATATTC
>JAGFPH010005809.1:75696-88250 GCA_018207615.1 Philaenus spumarius
AGTTGCAACTTCATTTAGTGTACGGTTTTCCCGCATTATTATACATACATTATTTGAAGTTGTTGTTGTATTAGCTGACCAACTAAACTGAAATAAGTCCTAATAACTAAAATTACAAAGATTGTACACAGGTGGAAAATATATTAGTTTTATGTTTTACCAATCGACCTACGACACCCATCTACGTAGTGAAGATTAAATTAAACTATCACAATCATTTTTTTGACCAATTTCAAAGCACTGTTTACATTGCAAGGAGTTCAGCCCTTAATAACTAATTTTCTCTTCGTCCAAGGGAGTATATTGTCATTGCAGTGGCGCATTGAAAAGGGATCTTTTAGTTAATTTAACACTGACGTCATCAGCCCTGGCCTACAATGCACGTCTATTCAATCAGACGGATATTAAATTTCTTATCAGTTCGTTTGATTACTACAGTATGCAATCGATAAAGTTCATTTCAAAACGTAATAGAGTTTTTTTTTGTATAGAAAGCTTTTAAGGATTAGCACATATGGTTTTAATGGAATTTTATTTGTTATATTACGTACTACATGCACTGAAAATTTGGGCTGAAAGAATACTTTGGGTAAACATTGCAGATTTCCTTACGCTACTTATTTCCTATCAATTTATTATAACTACTAGGGGAAACCCCTGCGTGCTCCGCACGCCATCCCCGTTGGAACCTTCTATACACATAATCATGTTATGTTTTCTTTATAATAAAGGTGTAGAATTAATAATAACCCCAAAGCTAAGACGGTAAATAATGTTAAATGTTCAAATGAAATTAGTTCGTATATTTTATAACAGCAGTTATAATAAAGGTTAAAAGAACCAGCAAGGCTCAGGTCTACACTTTAAAAAAAAAAACATAACCTAAAAGTTATAAATACAAAGTTTGAAATTAGCTGTTAATGGAAATATTAAAGCAAACAGCTGTTATCTGTTATTTTATTAAATTTAATTTTTTGCTATGGTAGTAAATGTAAATAAGTATGTTGATTTATTAGTCCGGGCCTAACCTAAGAATTTTTTCCGACTTAATATACAAACATTGAAATAAAAAAATGTTGTTATCGAAATGAATTATAGCCTATGTTACTCAGGGGTAGTGTAGCTTTTTATTGGTAAAACTATTTTTTTCAATCGGTTCAGTAGTTCCAGAGATTACCCCCTACATACAAACAAACAAATTAAATTAAATTAAAAAACAAACTTTACTTCAATCCAAAAAGTTTTAACTCAATCAGTCAAACCGTTCTCTAGATACGAAATATTTTGTACAAAAAACAAAATGGCGAATATCTGGGAAACGAAGTTTTCAGACCTATGTTTATATGAACTTTTTTCTTATTTTGACCATTCCCCAAAGTTTGATCCCGTAATTACTGGAAACTCTGTGTATTTCAACACAATCTTACGTTTAAATAATTCGACCACGCAGCTTAGTTGAGCGAATTTCCAAAATAACGTTTTCATAATATAAGGTTTCAACCTACTATTTTTGGGAAATTGGTCAGATCACGAAGGCACTGGATAGCTAGCCAATATTAGTAGAATTTGTTCGTACCCAAGCCTCCTCTTCGTTCCACTCACAGCGGAAACATAGGCCTACTTCAAATTATAATATTGTTCTGATATTGGAGAAAATAAGTGTGACCCTCGACCTTGGGGCCTCGAGTTATGGGCTGTTTCGATTCGCTCGCAGCTTACTAACTCGTATCAAAAGATGCCCCACTGTAAAAACCCCACGTGGATTTGGACCGGGTACTTTTATGGTATTTTACGTTTTGATCGATTGTGAGGGAACCAAGTTATAAGGTCGTGCAAAAAAAACAAAAATTTTGCACAATAATATCCTATATTTATTTCTGTAGATAAAATCCCAAAAAGTTTCATTTTGGAACGAGAAATTCAAAAAACGTGCTTCCTGTTTGTGGATTATTTTTGACTAGGCTAACTCGTTCGAGCGACTTGGACGACCAACGTGTGAACTAAATTTGGACCAAATCGGACTTAAAATGCTGCCATTAGATTGCGAACATACACCAGGTGTCTTAAAAGTCCGCCCCCCCCTTAACTTTTGTGTTTGTTAAAACAAACAAATATCCTTTGGGGAACGATACTAACTTAGCCCAAAGTATCTTTTGAAGCAATCGGAAATTTTGAGTGTACAGAGCTCGAAAAGAGTTTTTAGAAAAAATTACAAGAGACAAAAAATGTTTATTTTAAAGTACTTGACCTAAAATATTGCTTCCAAATCGGTTTCGTAAATTTTAAGTCGACTCCTACATCTTAGAAAATTTTGTAAAAAATAAAATTCACGAAATCGATTTGAAAGCACTTTGAAATAAACATTTTTTGTCTCTTGAATTTTTTTCCAAAAAACTCTTCCTTTTCGAGATATCAGCAACTTTATGTCGATTTATTTCAACACGTTTAGGGCCGCCATTTTGTTTTTTGTGGTCCGATTTTTATTTTATTTGTGTCATTTTCCTAGTCTTAAATAGACCTTTAAAATGAGGTATCACATGACCATACTTCCCATTTAAAAATTTTTTGAGTTGCCCCCAAAATCTCCCATTTTTAGGGGAGACTCAAAATTTACGATTGCTTCAAAAGATACTTTGGGCTAAGGTAGTATCGTTCCCCAAAGGATATTTGTTTGTTTTAACAAACACAAAAATTAAAGTGGAGGGGACTTTTAAGACACGTGGCATATACAATGTTTAATTTCACCCCAAAACGTGTTCTGGGGACCATGATCGATGCCCATTTACTACTCTCGACTTTAGGTCTCACCCTAAGGGTAATTACAATAGCTCATCTTTCCAATGGAAATTCGCTGACTATAAACTTTCATTTCTATCTTATGAAACGATTTCGTTACAGAAACGTCTATACGAGTCATAACTTTGATACGGTCGCATCTAAACTACTCGATGGCAACGGTTTATAATAAACAGCTGACCGATAAATACAGGTAAAAACATTCCGGTGTTGTTTTTAGCGTTGAAATTGATCCCGGCAAAACCAACGCCAGGCGATATAAAGCAGAGCGACTTGAATTCCCACTTAGAGGGTGGGTGTGGTATCGACAAGATAGTCTTGTGTTACAATGAGACAGTTGTCTCCAGTCTCCGGTGATTTCATACTATACTGTGAAAATTGCAATCTATATATAAAAGCGAAATACCACTCACTCACTCACTGACTCACTCATTACGATTTCTCAAAAACTACCGAACGGATTGAAATGAAATTTGGTATGTAGCTTCCTCTAGGACCATAGGTGCTTACTAAGAAAGGGTTTGAAAAAATTCGAAATTTAGGGGGGTTTGGGGATCAAATTTATTAAATCACGATTTCTTCAAAACTACCGAACGGATTGTAATTAAATTTGGTATGTAGCTTCCTCTAGGGCCGTAAGTGTTCACTAAAAAAGGGTTTTAAAAAGTTGAAATTTTAGGGAGTTTGGGGGGTAAAAACTACTAAATCACGATTTCTCCAAAATTACCGAACAGATTGGAATGCAATTTGGTATGTAGCTTCCTCTAGGGCCATAGGTGCTCACTAAGAAAGGGTTTGTAAAATTCGAAATTTTAGGTGGGGTTTGGTGGGATTAGTTATTAAATCACGATCTCTTCAAAACTACAGAACGGATTGGAATGAAATTTAGTATGTAGCTTCCTCTAGGGCCATAGGTGCTCACTAAGAAAGGGTATGAAAAATTTTGAAATTTTAGGAGGGGTTTGGGGGGATCGAAGTTACTAAAATCATAATTTCAGATCTTTTATTATTATGACAATAGTGCTTTTATTATTTAAGATCTATATATGTAAAAGCCAAACACCACTCACTGACTGAACACTTAAAATGGATACAATTACGTTAAAAAGACTGAAAATACCAACCACCACGGGCAACGCCGTACGGGTCAACTAGTAATAAATATAGGAGTGCCTCGATTTGATCTACACAGCCTTGATTTTTACTTTCTCACTATAGGTACTGTATAGAGAAAGTGTAGTGTTCGCAAAAAAATCGATGTTGAAATTTTTGTGGAAATATCCGTTTTGAGACCCCCTGAGTCCAAAAAAAGTGGTTTTTACAAAATGTCTGACTGTCTGTATGTCTGTACGTATACAAAGCTAGAGGGAAAACTTTTCGATCGATTTCGAACAAATTTGCGCCAAACATGTCAATTAGGCCTATATAGATGCACAAAAAAGGTTTTAAAAAACAACCCCTTTTTGGTCAAAAAACCTCCAAAAAATCAGTTATTATTTTTTTGTAAAAAAAACGGCACTAACGATTTTAATAAAATTTGACTTATTTGTAGCCCTTAAGGGTTTGCTGTAGTGGCGGCCATCTTGGATTGTTATCCCATAACGTTAAATTTCAAACCATTTATTTCGTTTACTTTTTATCATAAAATTGTTTGCAAGGTCTCAATGTAAGCACAGTCACAATACGCATCCGTCTTGCAATTTACATTTTTTAAATGCTTTTGATTTGTTATGTAATTGACATTTTGTAAGTAAGTTACATTGTTTGAATTTTTTTCCTAACACAATAAAAAATTAATAATGAAAAATAATTTGCAAGCCGGATCCGAAATTGTATAAAGAATATTCAGTTTTTTTTTTCAACACTCAATTACAAAAGATAGACTTATAAAATGGTTTGAAATGAGGCAATGTCAAAGCGTTCGGCTGCAAGAAATTGCCCTGTTTAGAAACTAGATAGGGGATATAGTGAGAAGCGGTTGCGTTTCCGGTTGCCTTCTCGTTTACTGGAGCAGACCCTTAATGAACCCTATTATATGCAAAAAAACAGCATCTTTCAAAAAAGTCTCTAGCTGATAATAATAACATTTATTAGTTACTCTCCTAACATAGGCTTAAAATTGGCGTGCGAAACACGCAATGCACTGTGTGTTGAAAATACTCCCAATACGGGAGTTGGCGTGCGAAGCACACAATGCACTGTGTATTGAAAATTCTCCCAATACGGGTATTGGCGTGCGAAGCAAGCAAAGCACTGTGTATTGAAAGTTTATGTCAACACCTTGAATGTAATCAATCGAAATATTTGTTAAGCAGTCCCGGCACCAATATCGGCAAACTGTGAATTTTTCAGTAAAATCGGTGGAGCAGTTTTTGAACCTATAGTATAGAGAGTAATTTTTTATAGATGTAGGATATCATAACAAAGCTAACACTCGTGTTCCAATATGTTTGAAAAATACATATTTAAAATTTCACAGAAGATAAACGGTAATTAATTTGATATTTTACTAATACCTTTTAGGTTTCTGAATAGTAGCCTAAACATTTCTTTAATTTTTGTACTTAAGGGTCTGCTCCAGTAAAGCAACCGGAAACGAAAGCGCTTCTCACTATATCCCTATCTAAACAGTGCAATTTCTTGCAGCCGAACGCTTTGACATTGCCTCATTTCAAACCATTTTATAAGTCTATCTTTTGTAATTGAGTGTTGAAAAAAAAACTCAATATTCTTTATAAAATTTCGGATCCGGCTTGCAAGTTATTTTTCATTATTAAATTTGTATAGTGTTAGGAAACAAATTCAAACTTTGTACTTACAAAATGTCAATTACATAACAAATCAAAAGCATTTAAACAAAAACTAAATTGCAAAACGGATGCGTATTGTAACTGTGCTTAAAATGAGACCTTGCAAACAATTTTATCATAAAAAATAAACGAAATAAATGGTTTGAAATTTAACATTGCTCTTATGGTATAAAAATCCAAGATGGCCGCCACTACAGCAGACCCTTAAATGTTATATTTGACAACCCCTTTAAAATACGCAACTTGGCAATTGCCATATTTTAAATAACGCCGATTTTTTAGGTTAAAACAGTTATGAAATGCTCGCCAAAACTTTAAATTACAAACCAATTATATTCCACTTTCAAAATCGATAATACTTTTCGAGTTAAAACAATCGAATGCAATTTAAAACGTTCATTTGACATCATGGTTCGAATAATTAGGCCTACAATCGTTTTTAATATGAGCATGTAGAAGAAATATAGACAAAACATATTGTTGCGTTTTATTCGTACCGCAAATAGCGCTAACGTAGGCCTAGCAATAAATTATACGTTCATGATTAATTCCTTGCATACAGTAATATTTGCAAATAGAAAAGTGGCCGTATGAAGCAAGTGAAGAATGAAAAGTTATGCGCAGCCTGTAGTTACTAAATAACTATACTTATTTCATTCACAACACGAGTGAAATAGTTTCTGACGACGCGACGTGCTTTGCTTTCCCTCCTATTGTCGTTATAGTTACGGGATTGTCCACTAAGTAGCGCTAGCGTTGTCACCATGGTAACGCTTTGTGCTATATGGTATCAGTTCGCCGCACGCCTTCGTGTAGGTACAGTGTTGTTCAGTTGTTGTGCGGCCCAGTGAATTGTGTTTATGTTGTGTGATGTGATATTGGATATTTGATGCGTTCAGGAATGTTGAAAATACACATGCTGGAACATTTTGTTCAGGATGATTCCACTGGGTAAGTTGGACCGTCATTTTTCTAGGTTAGGAAACGTTTAAAATTTGCGTCAATTATTATTGTACATGTGTTAGTTTAGTAGCCCTACAATATTTACAAGGCTTAGTGTGGCGGTAGGCCTAATAATAAAAGTTATTTTTAGGCCTGGTTATTTTGTATTATACTCGCTTCATATTGTAGATACAATAGATTTACGATTATTAGTTGACAAACCGAAATTGAAAATTACCTAGTTTGCTGGCCAATAACAATGCTAACGTAAAAATGTTTGTTGCCTAGCGTAAACCAGTTTAAGACCTACACATTATTTTGCCTACTACTTTTGCTCGCTTCTGCTAGGTTATTTTGCTGCGTTCATCCGTGGGTATACTTTGTAATTACGTTTTACTAATATTAATTGTTTCGAGTTATTGAGTTGAATTAACTAATTTATCTTGACAAAGATGCGTTCAAATTTTGAGGTTAACTTATCCCTACCTACAAAGCATGCGTTTTATATACACCACTGGAAAGCCCCCGTGAAAAATCACAGGCAGATTAATTAGACACGCATCAGAAATACATCGTTTATACAAAATACTATTTAAAAACAACAGACTTTATCTAGGGCTACCTAACTATGCCTGACGGGGATTTTTAACTCGGTAAATGTGTACAATTATAAGGATTATAAAAGTGTAGGCCTATTTGTTAAAGTTGTGTATTAATGTACGTTATTAGGCCTATATGTTTAGAAAGATACAAATATTATCTTTTAATCGATTTTTATTTCATATTGATAAATCAAATAGTGAAGAAATTAATAATGGAATATGTTTATACCAGGTGTGTTAAAAGTCCCTTTCTAGTATTTTTTTTTACTAATGGAAATAGACAGATTTGCTTTGGAGATTGTTAACATGACCAAAAATGGAGTTTTTTAAGTATCGTAAATTTCAACCAATCCCCCAAAAATGGGGTATTTTGGGGGTAAGTCAAAAATTTTAAACGAGAACCCCTATTGAGTGACACCTCATTTTAAAGGCCTTGATAAAAGAAGAAGATTAGCGCAAACCGGAGGTCTGTTTGTTGACTCTATTCAACATAATGACCAATCAAAGTTATAAATTTCCCCCATTTAAATAACATTAAAATGTTAAAGATGAGACACCTGTTATTTTTTTACAAGGGTTTAATCCAATAAATCACTCAATCTAATTTATAAAACATAGTAATTAGTAAACTGGACTTTGGGTTGATATAACCTTGCAAATGCTTTCTCTATACTAATATTATAAAGAGGTAAAGTTTGTTTGTTTGTTTATATGTAGGGGGTAATCTCTGGCACTGCTGAACCGATTGAAAAAATAGATTTACTAATAAAAAGCTACACTATCCCTGAGTAACATAGGCTATAATTCATTTCGATAAAAGCCTTTTTTTATTTCAATATTTGTAAATTTAGTCGGAAAAATCTTAGGTTAGGCCTAGAATGATAAACCAACACATGTAGGCTATTTACATTTATTACCATAGCAACCAATTGAATAAAATAACAGATAATATAGCTGTTAGCTCCAATATTTCCATTAACAGCTGATTTGAAAATTTGAAACAATTATTTTTGTATTTCTAGCTTTTAGATTAGGGTTTTAACGTGTAGACCTGAGCCTTGCTGGTTCTTTTAACCATTGGGGGTTGGCGTGCGGAGCACGCAGGGGTCTCCCGTGGTTATTCATAAAACTGTGCATGTTTGTCGACTCCTAATAGTAAAAAATCCAGTACCTGGGAATTTCAGAGGGCTTTACTGTTTTTAGACTAATTTTTGGTCATGTTAACAGTCCCCAAAGCAAATCTGTCTATTTACATTAATACAAAAAATAATAAGGGGTGGACTTTTAAGACACCCGGTATGTTATACGAAGATGTACGAATGTTTCCTAAGTCAAACGAACATATACTTTTTCTTTAAATTTGTACAAACGAATATTTTGATTTTAAAAGGTTGTACTTATGTGCAGTTTATAACCTCAAAGCAAATATTATAAACTATTAGTGCTCATACATTAATTCTATAACTCATATTTAAAAAAAATAACTTCATAAGAAATTATAATGATTGAAGTTGTAAACATAACCCAAAAGTAGGCCTATAATCTAAACTGGGTGTGTTTAAGTATGACAGGTATGTTCGATGCTCGCTTTTATTGGAGTTGAAAAAACTGTAGGCCTATTTGTTAAAATGTTGTATTTATATACTATATCATACAGGGTGGGCGAAAATTCTGAGAACGGTTTAATATTTCGTATATAAGGAAAATTAGAAGGTAGACGTGATTGAGGAACCTACACTATGTAAAAATGCCATTTTATTAAGATGTCAAAAATTTGGTCCGCCATTTTGAATGAATCTTTATTTTTTAATAGGAAAGTGGCAATGTGCCATCATTTCAATGTAGAATTTTAAGACGAAATCAACGGTGAAAACAGCACATCAATATCTCAAACCTTTCTGAAGATATTTGCATTTATTCACATGGAATCGTATCATTTGATGTAAAAAAGAAACTAGGCCTACGTGCAAATTTGTTACCTGCCAAATTTTAATGTCGAACAAAATTGAACATTACCAAACAATCAAATCATAAGGTATTAATTTAATATACATCAATTTTAACAATAACGAACAAAAATATAAATAACTCGCTGACCCGTACGGCGTTGCACGTGGTGGTTGGTATTTTCAGTCTTTTTAACGTAATTGTATTCTTTTTAAGTGTTCAGTCAGTGAGTGGTATTTGGCTTTTATATATCTTAAATAATTAGCCCAATAATTGGTGTTTTAGTTCATTGTAGGCCTAACCTAAAATTATATTCAGTTTTTGATCCAAATCAGTTGTTGATCAAAATCAGCTGTTTTAAGCTTTTCATACGAACAGCTGTTTTTTGTGCCCCTGATAAAATCAAAAGAAATCTTTCTTCTTCTTCCTTAAGATTGACCTTCCATAAGATTAACATTGAAACTTTGAGGGCCACTGGGGCGTAGCCCTAATGTCCTAGGACTTCGGTAAATGGCCTAAAACCTTCCCAGGGTTAACCTGTGTTACTATGCAAAATTTCAAAGCAATCGGATGGACGGTTTGGTAACGCATAAAGGACAAACAGACAAACGTTCAAAGAGACAAACGTACAAACAGACGGACATACATTGAATTTTATATATATAGACTATAACTTCTGTTAAATTGTAAACGCAGCTTATTTGTAAATTTAATATGGTTTCACTACCTTAGCTTTGAATAATAAAACACTTTTATTAGGGATAAAAATTATAAAACTTGAGTGTGGAGAAAGAAAAGGGCTGCATAAAATATGTGTGTAATTACTTCAATAATAAACATAACTTGCTCATAATAATCACTCATTATTACATGCAGTTAAAGATTAGATCTAGAACGGATGTGGTATTTTACACTGATATTCCTTATCCCTCTATCAAAACAACAAGAAAACTTTGCCTCAATTAAGAACTGAAACACCCTAGGCCTATACTTCCTACTGCACGTATCAAAATAACTGTTCGAACTGTAAAGGATTATTTTAACGAACTGTTAAAGACTGCAAGTTAGAATTGTAGGCTATTTTTTTTATGTTTGCATTTCTGTTATACAGAACCAGCCCTATAACAGATAAAACAGTAGATTCATATCAAAAGCTTAACAACACAATTCTAGGTTAGGCATATACTGAACCAAAACACGTTTCTTTACAGTATTTAAATTTTTTACAACAGCAACCAACTTGGTAAATTTAAAGTCAGTTAATTATTCGTCACAACTAACTGTTTTTTTATGTTGGTTACACGCAAACAACGAAAAAGGTCTACTATATCATATTTCAAACCACCTATCACTATTACAATTAATTATGCCGACTTTATTCTTTTCTAGGCCGAATCAAATGCTTAGCAACACAATTCTAGGCGTGGCCTATTATAGTATATACTGAAACAACACATGTTTGTCGAATGAATTTACATTCATTACCATAGCAACCAATTTAAAATATTTATAATTAGTTTATTATTTTAGGTTAAGTTAACGGAATAAAAACAAACAAAAAATAAACGTAAATGCTTGCTGTATAGTAATTAAAACATCTGTGGTAGGCCTATATATGACGAATAAGCTGAATTCTATCTCAAGCGTAACACAATTTCAGGTTAGGCCTACACTGAACCAACAAATATTTTTACTTTCCTTACCCTATACTAGGTAAGGTAAAAGTATTGCGATCGACCCAAAAATTCGATGTCGAGTTTTCATAATATCTTTACGTTTCAAGGCCCCATGAGTCCAAAAAATGCATTTTTGGCAATTGGTCTGTCTGTGTGTCTGTGTGTGTGTGTGTGTGTGTGTGTCCGGAGTGCACAGGGCAAACGGCTGGACGGATCGAACTGAAATTTACAGGATATCTTCAAACATGTAAACAATTAAACCCATGTAAATTTGAAGCAAATCGGAGGTGGTGTCTTACCGTGGGAGCAGTTTTTAGCACTTTTGGTATTTACTCCAAATTCTCTCTAACGATTTTGATTAAACTTTGCTAACATACTCTACTCCGACCCCCTTAACACCCTATGTACGCGAAAGACCGTTAAAAATTCGTTGAAAAAAGTTATTACAAAAACACAGTTATTTTGTTTTTATCTCTGAAATGGCTGGTCCTATCGACTTGAAAATGGCCTCATTCGATTCAGCGTCCAAAATAATGTCAAAAACGATACCCCACTCAACTTTTTCCATTTTTTCAAAAATTGCCCCCAAAAAGGGCGTTTTTGGGGGTAAAAATGTCTTTTTTTAAACTAGCCGTATTTGGTATCAAATTTGACATTTTGTGAGGTTAGAAATCGATTGAGACCAAAATCAGGTCCGTGGGATTAACCGTTTTGAAGTTAGTACCGCTTTCTTCGAAACGGATACTCCTATTAACTCGAAAATGGTATCATCAATCTCTCGCTCGAGAAATTTGATAATTGATACAGCATCTATTTTGGTAAGGAAAGTTGTGTGATGTGCACACCAGATGTTTTTAAAACATTTAGATACCAATTTACAATCAGGTAATTATTCTTTATGACCAACTGTTTTTAGGTTAGGTAACAGCAAACACAAAGAAAGAAAAACTCTTACTATACCATAATTCAAACACCTATCGCTATTACAATTATGCCGACTTTATACTTTACTAGGCCTATTTCACCAGTTTGAAATATTTCTTCACCGTAATAAATTTTTATCATATTTTAATTTGAAAGTTGCCTCTCTTCTGTATAAAAAATCTCTGTCCTGATCGTTCGTCATTCCTGTAAAAATATCATAGTATACAATAATCTGTTTGCATTTTCTTCACCGCGAGTCACCACTGTGATTGGTGAGCAAAGCGAGCAGGGGTCGTAGCCCTCTAGTTAATTCATATAGAATAAACGGTACCAGGAACTGGCACATACTTTCTCACAAATACATTTAAATTACTAAACAGATTCACTGTGACTTGTAGGGTGGGGTAGGAGAGTTTTTTTTATTAAAGTTGGAGATTAACTAATAAATATTATTATTATCTAGAGAGAAAACTATTCGATCGATTTCGAAAAAATTTGCACCAAACACGTCAATTAGGTCTTCATAGATGCACGTAAAATTGTTTTTAATTTTTTTTTAAACAACCCGCTTTATGGCCAAAAAACCACCCAAAACAGTTATTATTATTATTATTAGCTAAACGAGAATCTTTAGAAAGATGCGGGGTTTTGTATATGGTAGGGCACATTAAAGGCTACAAATAGGCCTAAGCCAAATTTTATCAAAATCGTTAGAGCCGTTTTTTCATAAAAAAATAATAACTGATTTTTTGGGGGTTGTTTGGCCAAAAAGGGGGTTGTTTTTCAAAATTGTTCAAAACCCTTTTTCGTGCATCTATACAGGCGTACTGGACATGTCTGGTGCAAATTTGGTTGAA
>JAGFPH010005810.1:967-55141 GCA_018207615.1 Philaenus spumarius
TTCACAAACATATCGTAAATAATTGCTTTGTTCCCATTAAAATTATCGTAGGGATAGTATTGTGAATTCAGATATAATTTAACGTTTTGAATATTACAAAAATCAAAATGACTAGCATTTTTATTGCTATTTTTCCTATTTGTTTGAAACGCAATTATTACGTAACGTGGTTTCTCTGTATTCGATGCTGTTTTCACTGTCCAAGTTATATTTTTAGTTTCCGGTAACGCAGGATATTCTTGAAGTTGCATACGACGAAATGGAACAGATATAGGTTGATCATTATCTGTTAATCGTAACAGTGATAGGTTATACTCATCTGAAACTCTAATGTAAGGTATTTTCCAAAAGATTTTATTTATAACTAGATCAACCTTAGAACTTGTTTCCGTTGTTACAATCGCATTTACATTCGACGAACTTCTTAACAGTATTAACTCCTGTTTCACATTCATAATTATATGTTTATAATCTTCGGCGAATCCAAGTAGTAATTTTAATGGGATACAAAATGAAAATGTTTTTTTAACTTTCAATGGCAATGTATCCAACCTCCAACCTGCGTTTAGTAATATATTCTTTTCGTCTTCGCGACTTGTTAGTAAATTTTTAATTGTAGATGTTATTCCTACATTTTTTATGCGATCAATTTCTGTACCACAGATTTCATAACGTATTTCGTCGAAAAGAAAAGCCATCGCATTGCTGACAAGTTCCATTTTATCATCCTCATTAACACCATCAGGTTTTATTCCTTTAAACGTTCCCTCTATGTATATGTAACTTTTGCTAGGCAATGTGTATACATTCTGCTGGTGAACAGGTATACGTATTTCATCGTTTAACCCATATGTTGTTTGCGCATATGGCAGATGAGTATGGTATTCCAAATCGATAATAGTTTCATCGAAAATAATTTTTTCATCTACTTGTAACATATTTTCGATTGACCATAAAGCCTAAAGATTCTAGAAACTCTTGGTTGCTCCTGGTCAACTTTATAAAAGTGCGATTTTTTAGAACTGGTGGTTGGTAGTAAATTATTACTTCTGTTATTATTGAAAACTAATACCATACTTAAGTAGATTCACGTCTTAAATGAAGTCTCAGTGTAACAGATTCGTCTCTGAAATTTATAAGTTGCCCCTCCTGATCCTCTAGCCGTACTGATACGTTGTGAAGAAGTCCAGTTATGTTTAAAGGTAAGTATATTACGGTGGTCGGTTTTTCAACAATTTTATAACCTGGCTCGACTAAGGGATAAAATTCATGAAGAATATGACCTTCAACACCATTTTTATATGAGCCACGCACAATGTTGCAAGCAACACGTATTGTATCTACTTTGTTAATGTTGACAGTATTTGAAGAAGTATGCCATATATTAGGTTCCAATTTCTTCTTTTCAAATCCTAATAATGGACCAATGCTACCAGGCTTGTCGAATCTTATAAGTTTTGAACAGAAGATTCTAGTTTTCAAAGTATTATTATTTCCTCGTATATCCAATACAACATGTTTTTCATGTTTCATAGTCTCTTTTAAGAAAGAAATCATATTTTCTAATTCGTAAGATCCTTCAGGGATTTTAATAAAAAATTCTCCATAGTGAAATGTATCATTAACATTTTTTTCAATATTTGGAATTGTATTATACGTCATGAGATCAATTAAACCAATTTCATATTTATGAGTAGATAAATCTATGGGCGGAAAAATATCACAAGATAATTGCGAGCCTCTCCCGTTTAAGCATAACATGATATCATCAGATGTTTCCTGTTAGAAACGCTAAACACAAATGACCGCAATTAATTGTATTAGTTTTCTGTTTAGTGGTGTAGTTATAATAAATGTTTACATTATTCGAAGACGATTTGAAATAATCTATTAGTTCCAGTGGAGGTTTTAAATTACCGAAACTATCAAAATAAGATATTTTCTCATTTATTTTACGATAGCATACCCAATGAGTTCCTTTTCCTTGAATACTATCTAAATTTACAATACCGTTTTCATTTTGTAAAATTTTATAAGGAAGGTTATCACGCATAAATATACCTCTGAAATTAGGTATTTTCAATTCAAAAACATATTTTTCTAAATCAGTATTTGATAACGCTCGATTAGGTAATTTTAATAATATTTTTTTTTTTTACTCCCTCCGCCTTTGTATGGTTTTAAATAGTAACCTGTACCACTTTTCTTTTTAATTGTACTGTTTTTCTTTTTAACTTTATCACTTTTCTTATCAATGCATTTCTCTTTCAAAAGACGAAATGCATTCAGAAGTGCTTTGCTGGTTTTACAAGCTCTCTTCTTTTTTCCTCCTTCATTCTTAGTTTTATCGTTTCCTTTCTTCTTGTTACTAGTTTTACCGCCTCCTAATTTATTTTTCATTTTCATAATATTAGTCACCGCGTACGCAGCGGCTTTTTCTCCAAAACTAGCGTCTGATGATGTGACTCGTTGCCAAGCTTTATTAGCCAATTGATTGTCAGCAATAGCTCTATGATTTGAATCTGTATATTTTGAATATGCTATATCGTGATCCTTACAAGCTTGATCTAATTTATTAATACCTGGATCGTTTCTATTTAATCTTTGTTGTAACCGTGTACCTGGTCCACAATATTGATATCCTGGTATGTGTAATTCGACTGGTAATAAGTCTATAGCACGATTTAAAATTTTTCCAGGTAGAGTTGAAATAGTACTTATCAGCCCACCGCCTCGATGTATACTGTGCGATTTGCTTCGCACAGCTTTCATTTTAAAACTATTTGGTTTTTATTTTCATACAAAATATTACTCGTTATTAAAGGGTTATCCTTAGAATTTAGTAACTTAACTCTTTGATAGTAACTCTGTAGTACGATTTACAATTTTTTCCAGGTAGAATTTAAATATAACTTATTAACCCACCACCTCGATGTATACTGTCGATTTACTTTCCAACACTTTCATTTTAAACTAATAGTACAAATCTTTACACCATTCTCCGATCGCTATTACAGATTTATCCTTAGAATGTTCAAGGTAATTCAAATAACTTTACGCTTCCGTATATTTTTTATAATATACATTTTTTTGTTTATTTAATTGACAATTTCGTTATACACAATCAGTTACCAATCAGTTCGGTTTGTTTTACATTTTTCCAAAACGCATCGGCATAGTGTATTATAACGATGATTATAAGTACATTTCTTACAACTGAATAACTGTTTCCATGTGAACCGAGTGCATATGTCTTCGCAACAGGTGAATCCTTCAAATTTAGTTTTATATAAAATTATCGTTCGGATTTCTTTTTGAGCGGTTTTACAGTTACAATGACAAAAAGAGTAATAATTACACACTCTACACGCAATTCCGTCGACTTCAGTTCCTTCTGTGGCAAAACATTGAAGATCACAACAATAATCCGGGTTCTGAAATTTATTCACAACTTCCGTTGCTATGCTTTTTACGTTTTCATACAACTAGCTAGTCTTGTTATATTTACATTTTTCCAAAACGCAGTTGCATATATCCTTATGCCAACTACACCTCTTACAATTAAACAATTCATTCCACGTGAAACGAGCGCATATGTCTTCGCAACAGGCAAATCCTTCGAATTGAGTTTTATATAGTACAATCTTCCAGATATGCTTTTGAGCGGTTATACATTTGCAATGACAAAAATATGAGTAATTACACACCCTACACGCAATACCGTCGACTACAACTCTTCTTCTAATAAAACACTTAAGTTCACAACAATAAAGCGGATTCGGAACTTTCTTCACAGCCATTGTTTGCTCTGATAACATTTGTATGTTTGATGCTTTGTAATGATCTTTAACATCTACACTCTCATCCATCGCAACACTAACTGATTATATCAATATGAATTCATCAAATCCAATTCTGTACCTTCCTTTATTTATAGGTCGGTCTTTGTCTATTATAAAACAACTGTTTTTACTTTTTGACCATGCAATCGAACATACTTCTTTAAACTTATCATATTTCATGTCTGTATTCACGTGATCGTTATATACATGACGCAAGTTTGTGTCATCTTGTTTGAATAAAACTAAGAAATTTGCATTGTCACGTATCAATTGTTTTGGAATGAGACTGTAAGTTTGACAAAGATAGAATGAATCAATATCGTTATGACGACCCATAACAAAATAATTTCTAATATTATTCTGACGTTCACAAGGTACATCATCAAATATAATAATAGAATTAGGTTTCACTTCGTTTGGATGAAACACATCATCATTTTCAGTAAATATAAAATATCCTATTTCAGGTATTTTTGAGAATATACGAGTAAGAAATTTATACTTAGGTTGATTTATCGACTTGGAAAAAATGTAAATATTTTCGAAAAACAAAGCTTTTGGATGAAAAATTAAATTAAACATTAAATTGGTCTTTCCGCAATTAGATGGTCCGCAAATAATGCATCTGATTGAATTGGGTAAAAGGGGACCGTGTTTTTTTCTACAGTTTATATGATTATTTAAATACAAATCAAAATTTATAATTGATAATGAGTCCTTTTGTTTTGTTGTTTTCATTTTAAATCTTTTTTGTTAATCCACGTGTCACTGGATTTATCGAAACCAAGCCAACGCACTAACAATTTATTTCCTTTTTTTCGAATCACCTTCTCTATTAGATATATATCGCTGTACTTTGTTTTACTGAGCTCCTCTTCGTAGAACCCACCTTTTATAATGTTACCTAATTCATCTTTCAAAAAATACGTTGTTGGAATTGTACGATGTACTTTCCAAATCATATACACTTCATTACTCCAATTAGGCAAATAACCTTTAGTAAACTGTTTCTTATATCTACTTATTCGAACTTTATCTCCTTTAATGAACTCATCACGTTTTGCAACTTTTAGTCTTCTGTTTTTACCTAGTCTTTTTAAAATTAAAAATTCGTTATTTTTATTAACTTCAATTGGTCTCATACCTATCGTTCTATGAGGTGTATTATTATATTTATTAACAATATTTTGAAGTAAGTCTAACCACTTGTAACTGCCTTGTTCACTAAATGCTTGCCACATTTTACCCTTTAAAGTTCTATTAAGTCTTTCTACAATGGAAGCTTTTTTATCAGAAAAAGTTGAATAATGATTTATATTATATTTATCTAGTAATAATTTTACTCTAGAATTGTAAAATTCTGTACCATTATCTGTTTGAAAATGACGCATTGGGTGTTTATCTAAAATAGGTTTCAACGCTTTTTCTATTTCATAAGCACTTTTAGACTTTATTGGAACTGCTATTGCATATTTACTAAAACAATCTATTATCACTAGAATATATTTATAACCTTTATTTACTTTAGAGAATTGTATCATTTCTACAAGGTCAGCCTGGTATAAATCATTTAATCCCTTTACTTCTACATAACGACTAGGAAAATTTTTTCGCACTTGCTTATGTAATTCTTTAGCAATTTCTCTTCTCACATTGATGTTCATAGTTTAGTAACTGACGACGAAATGAAATAAGAAAGCAGTACACATTATAATATGAATACAATATTTATTACAAATTTGCTAACTTACAATCTGGTTCTCCTACGGTAACTTCACAATCAATACAGGTAACATCATCACAAAAAATACAATACAAAAAATAACACCTTATCACTTCTACTAAACGTTTTCTAATGATATAGACATGGTGTCTAATTTAGTTACAAGTTTTTTAAAACGATCTAAAATCTCTGTAAATGACGTTTTTGAACATTTTATTCCGAAAATGGAAAGATCGAAGGTTTTTGCACTAATTAACTGATTAGAAAATTCATCAAATTCAAAATACGTTTCATTTTGAAAGAAATATAATAATCCATTTTTATACCTAAAACATGAGCCAATACACGGTGGTATACCTGGTAATCTTTCATATATTAACCCATAATATTTAACTTTGAATGAGCATTCATTAATTTCAGCGAAATATATTTTGTTATAGAAAATTAGAGTATGTCCATTGTACGTATTAACCACTCCATTAATAACAGATGCTTTTGGTAAATTTAAATCTATACAATGTTTTGGATAATTACTTACAAGATTTAAAGAAGGAAAATCAATCATATATATTAGACAATCAATAAAAATAACTACTTCGCCTGACGGTCTTTGATAAACATGAGATATTTTTGTAAAGTTTTGTGGAAGAAAAGGCAACCAATCAGGTAAATACAAAACGCTGTGATATGAGACTTCCCCTAACTTAACAAGCCAAACCCATTTCTCATGAAAAATATATAAATGATTATGTACTATTAGAAAAGTGTTAATATTTTTTAAATTACATAGATTTGGTTCTACAGGTGTAATTGTAGGTGTTGAAACTGTAGTCACTGTGGGACGTAATGTCGTAGACGTTGTTGAAACTGGTAAACGAGGAGGACCATATAAACTTTGTATTCCTAAAATGTCATCATATCCTAGTTTAATTATTTTGTCATTATAATAAGGAAACATAATAGCTTTACGGTCATTTGAATGTCTTAAGCCTAATGCATGTCCGATTTCATGCACTAAAACATGTAGTAAATTTGATTGATCAGATAAACAATGCTGTGCTGAACACCAATTTTCTTCGTTGTCTATATGTATTTCTACAGTCGATCCATCTGCAATTGGGAAAAACGAATGCGCTAATACACTACCTCTGCCATCAAATGCATATGGACAATAGTATTGGTTTAGTTTTTGATATTTATGACTAAGATATTTGTTTGATATTAATATATCTGGACTATGTATATTATGTGAAAATGAAAGATCAGAATTACTTTCCCATATTTTAAACGCTTGTTCAGTAATTTTTAATACATTAGAATTAGCGTAAGAATAATGCCATTTAATATGTAATTTTTTCCATTTAACTGTAGAAGCAGAAAACCCAGATACATCATCTCGTACACCACACCGTTTAAAGTTTATTAAATTTAACGTTTCATTATTTAATTGACCATCTAAGGATAAATTATAGTACTCTTGAAAAATAAACAAAGCGCTGGAAAGTACTGTATTATTCACTGCAGTCAATGTTTCATTACTATTTTCCAAAAATCCAAAAATCTGAAGATATTGCAATGCATCTAATGTATTATTACTTGTATAAATTTTACTTTCTGTTAAAACTAATATTAATAAAACACAAACAAGGATTTTCATCATTAATTTAACGTCTTAACTCTATCACATACACTTAACTACTAACTATTTTCATACATAATTGCTACCTTTTCACTGCAATAAAAATTCGTCTTCAATATCGTCCAGCAATTCCTCAACATACTTGTCGAATTCATCTTCATTCATGTTCTCCGTAGTTAAAGGAGACTCTGCAGCAACTTCTTCCGCAAATTTATTTAAATAGTCCTGAATGGATTCAAAAGTTTCTTCAGGAGGAGCCGGTTCTACATTCATGCTGCCTTCCGTAGTTACGTGAAACTCAGCCGCCAATTTATTTAAATAATCCTGAATGGATTCCAAAGTTTCATCTGTTTCTTCAATAGAATACTGGTTGTCCGTTAAGTCTTCGTCGATCTCCTTTAACCTTTCAGCCAGCGTTTCAAGAGACTGAGACGTTCTTGAGATGGTGCTGCATTCCTCCAAATACTCCTTATTTTTTTCCCACCATTCCTTGTAAGGCTGTCCTTCAGGTGGACATTTTTTAATACGTTCAGCCGCAGCGCTCTCCTGGTTTCTTTTTACGGATTGCTCTATTTCCATTTTGCACAGTATAGTAATTAGTAATATACTAGAAACTAATTTAATAGTTGAATAAAAGCGTAACAATACAGAATGATGTTCGTCTTCAAAAGTTACCAGTATTTAAAGCATATTACAATAAAAAATACTAGATTGCATTGATCTCATTAGTCGCCATCATTTTAAGATACGTTTTAAAAATACTTGATTGCGATGCATTCGTTTTATATACGATTCTTAGAAATCAATAAATTACAAGAACCTGTTCGATACTAACGTCAATCGAGCGAACCATAACTTTTTATTAACGACCCGTATATTTTTACCAGCCATGTGTATATTTTTATCAATCGCCCGTAACATTTTCTTAACGAACCAGAACTATTTGCGTTAACATATACGATTCTTAGAAATCGATAAATTCCAAGAATCTGTTCGATACTAACGTCAATCGAACGAACCATGACTTTTTATTAACGACCCGTATATTTTTACCAGACACCCGTAACATTTTCTTAACGAACCAGAACTATTGGCGTCAACACGTATACGATTCTTAGAAATCGATAGATTCCAAGAATCTATTCGATACCGACGTCAATCGAACGAACCGTAACTTTTTATCAACGACCCGTATATATTACGATTACACGCTCGATCGACCGTAAAAACAATTAGTCACGCTCAATTTGTTATCGCGTCACGGCCAATTTATTATCTGGTGACCTTTGGTCAAGGGTCACGTGACCTTAAACAATTAGTCACGCTCAATTTGTTATCGCGTCACGGTCAATTAGTCACGGGCAATTTGTTATCTTGACCTTTGGGGGCAAGGGTCAGGTGACCTGGGGTCAAAAGGTCAGATTTGGCCCAGAACTCTTGTTTCTACACTACTATACTGAACACAAACCCACATCTTAAAATAACCAATTACCCACATTTTTGCCCAAGACTGGACCGGCACCAACTGATTCCTATCGTTCGAAACTATTTTTAGCAATACTGAACACAAACCAACATCTTAAAATAACCAATTACCCACATTTTTGCCCAAGACTGGACCGGCACCAACTGATTCCTAGAGTTCGAAATTAGAATGATTATTATATTAATAATAGGTTAATTACCTTATATATCATCCATCAACAATCCAAATTTTTTCCTTTGTAGGATTGCCGATTTCAACGGCAAACCGTCATCTTCAGATCCTTATTAGTGTTCTTTACTTTCCGCCTGTTCTGGCATCTTCTTATTACACATTTGGCACATTTGGAGTACAGAAAAGACGATCGCCCGAATTACATGTTCGACTGTGCGGCAATAATAAACCTTCTCGTTGACGAGCATAACGATTCGCTGTACTATAATGCACCTTTATATGCCTTAGTGTGTCGGTTTTTGTAATAATTTTAATCTGTTAATTTTTTCGTTTTTGTAATCTTAATATATGTGACAAATGTTTTTAAATGTGTCAAATGTGTAAAGAAGACGATGCCAGAACAGGCGGAATGTAAGGAACACTAATAAGGATCTGAAGATTACGGTTTACCGTTGAAACCGGTAATCATACAAAGGAAAAAATTTGGATTGTTGACGGATGATATATAAGGTAATTAACCTATTATTAATATTATTCAAATATACAATCCAGGAAGCTAAAAAACAATATGTTTAAGTAGAATTATTAAACAGGATTTTCGTAAAAATCGTAAAGCCTTTTAGAAATTACAAAATAAAATAAACAAATTATGCTTGCTGTGTAACATAAGGAAAACTGTTTTTTAATTCTTTCGTATATATAGTAACAATATGCACAAGTTTATTCTGTTTTTGTTGACTTTATTATTTTTCTAAAAGAGAAACAACAATACTGTATCCATAATATTGCATTTTAGAAGCATTTTACCTTCAAGTTTTCATGTTTAAAACTGTGTTTGCTTTTATTAATGAATTATATAAAGTTACACAAACGCTGAGTACTGCCTCCATTTTGCCTCCTATGTGAAATAGGATCTGCCGACAAAAATATTGCAACATACAGTTTAGTAACTAGGACAACCCATAAAAGTACTTCACAATATTAATAATAATTTGTGTAAAACAAACAGTTTTTCTGTGTAACAATGAAAGAAACGCATTTAATTAAATGTATTATTGCAATAAAATATTATTTATTTTGTTTAATTGTTGCATTGTGTCCAAGAAAAGAGTGCACTAACTTTCGAAAAAATGACGTAAGTCCGTTATGATTCAACAAATTTAAAAAAATAAAAATCCAATTGATAGGGAAATACATTTGCGAAACAAAATAATTTTAGAATTTTTTTCTAGAAAGTGCTATTTTTTTCGTTATTTCCGTTTGAAAACGGCCACCATTTTGAAAATATTGAAGTAAGTCAACATAAGTTTTTTTCCAATGTAAGTAATACTAATTAATAAAAAGGATTGATACAAATTTGGTATTATTTCGTTAGGTAATTTTGTAGATATGCATTTTTTCATAAAAAAACAAAATTTTCACGGCAGGACTGCCGAAATGATTTTAGATACATGAACAGTGATTTGGTGTTTACCTTTTACCCAGGATCAAAACTATGTGACAAGAGTTACGAAACACCCTGTATTCAGCTTATCAAGCAGTGTATTTTTATTATAATTTAATGTATTATCTTTTGGAAATTTGTTGGAATTAATTTTTTTTTATTTTCCTTATTATTCTAGGAACGCGGAGGAAATTTTACAATTTAAGTATTCCAGATTTCAACTCAAAAGGGTCAATTCGGTTTTAAATTTTGCTCGAGATGTAGAGACCAATGTGAACTTTCTAGTTTTGCATTTGACGCATAAAAATACACACAAATATTTATATATTTACAAAAAATGTACATTTTTGCTAAAAATCTCACTTTGTGCCAAGCTGGACTAATGAAGGATGGGGAGAGAAATAGCTTACAGAAACAAAAATAATTATAATAGTGCCAATCATTCTAACTTTAATGTAACTAAAATCTCTTCTACAGTAGATATGGGATTCCAATGTAGATTACATTGCTTTCGTTGAATTGTGTATATTTCTACTACTGCTAGGATGTGCTTAAAGATGTATTTTGTGACATTCTAAAATACTGGGGAAATTTATCGCTATCTTTGTTCTCGACTTGGAAAAGATGATGAAATTCTCCAAGCTCTTGACTTTTTAGGTTTATAGCATAAACACCACATCGTCTCACTTTGTTTTCGCACGAAATTATATACTCTAAATCTTGGAAGTTCACTGCTCTACCGTGCGAAAGTCTATTCTACGAGTATATGAGATGAATGACGCGTAAGGTGTGTTGTGCCATGCGTTATTTGTCAGTTGTTTCACTGTTCTTAACTCTTAGCCTTATTAGTACAGTGACTATATTTGCTCCCCCTAGAAGTTTTATTCTCATTCCTTTTTTTTTTTTTTTTTTTTTTTTTTTGTTGCATAAAGCAGCACTCGGGCGGCGAATGAGAAACACTCTCGCATACACCATCCATACCATTAGTTAACAGTTTAAAAACAAATATTTAGAACAAAATAGTTTCCAATAAATCTTCGGGATATTATTGTTGAGGGATGTCTAAAGATGCAAAACCTAAAATAGCAAATTTTTGATATGGCTTTGAACTCTTAATAGCCTATTGTAATTTTTCGTTTTTCAGACCTAAACATATTTATATCTAAAAACGATCATTTAGTGAATCGTCATACCCCTTTTTTGTTTAAAATCGCCCAAACAAGGGAAACAAAATTAACAATTTGTAAACAACATTTATTCAAAATGTTTGACAATTAAAATCGGACAAAATATAAGGGACTCTATTTGCGTAAGATTGCGCAACAAATTTAATGAGAAACTATTTTCCAGCTGGATCGAGTAATGCCCTGAACTATATGCAGCCTATTCTTATTACAAGCTAAAACCACTACACAGCCAATCTGTTGCGAGCATCGATGTATAAACACACATCGATGTGTGTTTATACATCGATGGTTGCGAGTCGGTACCATCGATGTAAAAACACACTGGATCGCTGGCTGCGTGTATTGAATACGGTCCGGCTGGCCTAGCCGCTTCCCCCACCACTGGAGGGACAGCAACAACACGTGAAGCATTCAAAGTTAATGCAACGCTCACAAATGTTTTAATTTATTTTGCTCAGCTTCAACAACGGAACCAAACATTATTTATAAAATAATCATTTTAATTTCTAAACAATATTTAATTGTTATACAGTATGTAACACTTATTTTTATAGTAAACTAGTGGACCCAGCAATGCTTCCCTATTGCTTGATTTAATTTAAAAGTTAGTAAAGTTATTCCATTGACTTAAGTGATCGAATTGTAAGCTCTCAGTGTAAGCTTTTTTCCAAAGCCAGTTTGTGTCTTAACTGTAAGTCGAATTTAAAAACTAATATTTTGCGGGTAGCAAATTAGATTTTCAACAAAATAGTATTCTTGATTTTTTCCGTATCTCAAACCATAAGCTCACAAAATGACCGTAAACTTCAAATTTGTAAAAAAATCGTCCAAGTTTTTGTATTTCAACCATTTAGTCAACACGTTTATTCTAAACTCATTCAAAAGTGTTCCATAGCTTTTTTGTAGATAAAGGTTTAAAGAATTCATATATGCCAGTTTTGCAAGTAAACAAAATGATTGAAGTAAAATTCACAAAGTTATTAGCTCAAGGAACAAGCATCCTATTACTTTAAATGAGTAATTCTTGTATCTATCTTTGTTTGTATCTGTCGTGGATCTCGAAAACGGCTGTAACGAATTCAAAGAAATTTTGTATTTAGGTGTAGTATTGATTTTTAAGTACACCCATATAGTTGTATTTCGTGTAAAAATGCAATTTTTTTAGAAAATCTAATTTAAAAGTTGAAAAATTTTAACATACGGTCTTATGGGTTGCCATGTTGGTTACAAAATTACAACGAAATAGTAAATAAAGCAATCAAAACAGCTGTTTATAAACAATCCATGAGATTGAGTATTATCCTAAATCAGCTGTTCATTGGATAGTTTTTAATTACTATTAAAAAACAATATAATTTATACTGTTTTAGCACGTTAGAATTAGAATAAATTGTTCTGATTTAACAATTTATTTTATAAAAAAAGTAAACTTGGCAAAAATGGATAAATTCTAATAGTCAATTTTGTAATATAGGCCTGGCTCATTTCTGAAACATAGTATTGAGGTTATGTTTACTACTGTATATTTAGTCCTGGTTTTAAAACATTAGTGACAGAAGATAGTAGAACTAGGACTAACATCGTAATGAAAGTTTCTCATGTTTCTAAAGCATGTATTTGGGG
This sequence comes from Philaenus spumarius, assembly GCA_018207615.1. NCBI lineage: Eukaryota > Metazoa > Arthropoda > Insecta > Hemiptera > Aphrophoridae > Philaenus > Philaenus spumarius. The sequence goes on from JAGFPH010005810.1 coordinate 14,083, forward strand.
TTATAATTAATCTTGTAATTACCGCTAATATATTTAAGCCTGGTTTCATAATTTTACAAACCAATGTACAAACGAGCCAAAGATTAACGAGATTCATTAGCGAATTTTCCAACTGCGAGCGAAGCGAAGCGTCCAGGGGCAGAGCCCCTAATGTTTAGTAACGAAAGGAAAAAGTTCAACTTTAGGCCTATATAAAAAGTAGTAAACATTTTTTGTAATTTTTTTCATAAATGTAAAAAAGTTTTGTAATTTAGTTCTAAAATAAAACTGTATAAATGTATTGATCAATCTCAAATTTCTTATTTTGAAAACACCAGTTTTTATGTTCCTACTACAAGACTGCTAACAAAACTAGGCCTGTTTTGAATAGTAATTTAGGAATACTATTTCCTCTGCCCAAAAATGACATATTATTATAAAAAAGTGTAGAGGATAAATCAAAGAATTGAACTGTATATAACAACAACAACGTGTATCACTGTCCATCTATCACGCTGCCCACCGCGGGTCTATCCCTCCAGTAGAGGGGGAAGCTCCACGACGGCCGGCTCGTTTCTGGAACCTTTCAGACTACTCAGCGCGCAATCCAGTGTGTTTATACATCGATGGTCGGTACCACCCCTTACTTCCCCTCTATCGCCTTATCAGCAAACTACGAGACGTTGACGGCTTCTGCTTTCTAAATATTTGCGCTTGGTTAAGTTTAACTATAACGAATATTGTGCGTTTGAGAGTGTGCTAATGTGATTAACTGAACCGCAAGACGTTTAAGTTGTGTTTCAACAGCAAAACCAAATAGTGGGTAAGTTTTATTTTACACAATTAGTTTTGAAATGTTTAAACTATATCTTTGCATTTATTTTGAGGTTATGTTGTAATGAATTCTATATAAATTGATTACAAACTGAAAAATTCTGCGAACATTATTGGTTAGCCGATCAAACGTTATCTAATGTAGTCAAATTATTTCCTAAACTCATTTCGTGATAAGTTACCGTACCTTTAAAACTCTTAAAAGCATGAATAGAATCTTTGGCACAAAATATAATTGAATTGGGTACTTCTACTGTAGATCTGTATGGTTTAAAGTAGCAGACAAGACCTGACTTATATTTTATTTTTTGTTTAGGCCTTTCTCAATAATATATGAACTTCATCAAATTAAATTTGGAAATGTTTAATGTGGTCGTATTCTAGTCTTTAAAAATAACAATATTTGTTACAGACTGTCATTGGAATGAAATTTAATTATATAACCTTGTAATATAATCGTAAATTTACTTTCAGGTTCTCAGCTGATAAGTACCAATTGTAATCTTAGTTTAGCCAATTGTAACCTACATTTTTACTAGTTCTCTTAAAAAATTGAAGTAGACTTAAACATTATTTTTTGAATATTTCTCTCAAAAAGAACTTATAGTTTCTGATTACTTCTCACAAAATTGAACTGATAGTTTTTGATTAGTTCTCTCACACAATTGAAGTGATAGTTTTTGATTACTTCTCACAAAATTGAATTGAAAGTTTCTGATCAGTTCTCACAAATTTGAACTGAAAGCTTTGATTAGTTTTTTCGCAAATTGAACTGATTGTTTTTTTATTAGATCTGACAAAATTGTACTGACAGTTTTGATTAGTTCTTTCACATATTGAACTGATAGTTTGTGATTAGTTATCGTACAAAGTTAAACATATAGTTTTTTATTATTTAATATCTCACAAATTGAACTGATAGTTTTGTATTGGTTCTCTTAAAAAAATTAACGAATAGTTTTTTATTAGTTCTCAAAAAATTGAACTGATAGTTTTTGATTCGTTCTTTTACAAATTGAACTGGTAGTATTTGATTGGTTATTACAAAACTATAGAATAGCATAGCCTATTATAAAAAAGCTCCGAGTCTCCCAAAATTATTTTCAATTTTTAAATTTACGAGATATTAATATATTATATACGCACAAAACTTAACTACACACAAAAAACACTCTCGTATTTACTGATAAAAAAGGAATCCTATTAGAAAATACTTATTGAAGAAAACTTGGTTAAATAAATTCAGAGAAAACTAATTTAAAGTAGTAGATGTTTTAATAGGGTAAATGTACATGAATCGGATATTAGTTTTTGTTCTTCAATAAAGGTTATTTTATATTTAACGATATACTATTTGTACCGATATTACTGCATTGTTTAAATTAAAATCTAGAAAAAAAGCTTAATTGACAATACTTATTATCACTAGCTGTTGTATTTTATTTCACATGTGCTGTAAATAAATATTCAAACAAAAATGTATGGAAATTGTTTGACGTTCGTTATTAGTAATTTATTTTTGGTATTAAAACAATAACTTTTCAAAAATACTATTAAACATTTTTAACACGGTGGAGGTGGATACAAACTTACAGCTGTCAACTCATGTTTACTAAGACTGACAATAACCGAGGCTTACATTGAGTGAATTTATACTGTGTGTAAAAAAAGTCCGTCAGTCCCCCCTTTAATTTTTTTGCTTGTTAAAACAAACAAATATCTTTTGGGGAGCGACACTAACTTAATGCAAAGTATCTTTTGACGTTATCGGAAATTTTGAGTGTCCCCCAAAAACGTATGGTCATGTGATACCTCATTTTAAAGGTCTATTTAAGACTAGGAAAATTACATAAAGAAAAAAAAAATCGGACCACCCAAAACAAAATGGCGTCCCTAAACGTGTTGAAATAAATCGACGTAAGTTGCTAATATATCGAAAAGAAAGAGTTTTTAGAAAAAATTCGAGATACAAAAAATGTTTATTTCAAAGTGCTTCAGCTAAAAAAATGCTTCCAAATCGATTTCTTAAATTTTATTTTTTACAAAATTTTCTAAGATGGAGGAGTAAAACCAAAATTTACGAAATCGATTTGGAAGAATTTATTTAGGTCAAGCACTTAGAAATAAACATTTTTGTCTCTTGAAATTATTTCTAAAAACTCTTCCTTTTCGAGATATATGCAACTTTATGTCGATTTATTTCAACACGTTTAGGGCCGACATTTTGTTTTGAGTGGTCCTATTTTTATTTTCTTTATGTCATTTTTCTAGTCTTAAATATACCTTTAACATGAGGTATCACATGACCATTCTTCTTATTTAAAAATTTTTAGTTGCACTGAAATCCTAAAAATTTTCGTTAACGTCAAAATATACTTTGGATTAAGTTAGTATCGTTCCCCAAAAGATATTTGTTTGTTTTAACAAGCAAAAAAATTAAAGGGGGGATGGACGGACTTTTTTTTCACACAGCATAAAACAATCTCATATCACTTTACAAGAAAAGAAACACATACACACACACCCCCACACACACACACACTCACACACTTCTTATTTGCATCTGACAGGAATCTTCTAATAAGCTTATTTAGCTGACTAAAACAACAATTGGTATTAGTGCAGGTTAGGATGACCATCAATATGAAAATGATTCTTACATATATTTTGAAACTATAAATTATGAAAGTCTAAAAACACAAATCAAAACATAGACTGATAAATACTATAGAAATAACTAGAGAAAGAAAATACATAAAATTCAGATTAATGTTGAGCTGTTTTATTTAGGTTTTAGTAAACTAACGAAACTTTATAAAGCACTGGCACCAACAAGACAAACAATAACCAACGAAAACAAAATATAAAATAATGAAAGTTATAAATACAACGCCTAAATGTAGATTTATTTTAACATAAAATAATTTCAATTAGGCAATTAAACAACTCAAACGACATTTAATTAAATATATCATAATATGAGACGGAAATAATTTCCCAAATTGAATGAAGAGTAATATGATAACGCGTTAGTAAGGCGCATACAAAAGTATAGAACTAATATTGATTTAGGCTAATAAATTTATAAAAATAACATATACACTTTGTATATATTTATGGTAAGTTTAAATGATGAAAAATGCATTCTTATACGTTGCGAGAAAGAAAATTGTAAGTTAGTGTGGACTAGGCTTTTATATATTTGAATGAAAATGGGTTTAACTTTCCGTTTGGAATTATAATTGTAAATTTACGTTTTGATTATTTGCGCCTAAGGGATGCTCACCATAATACAAACCCATAAAACAATAAATATTCATTATTTTACTTCTATTGAAGCTAGAGTGCTAAGGATTGGTATATTTATTTCATAAATGTTGCATAGGAAAAGTAAACCCATTCAAACTCTCTCACTACCGACTGAGTGGTTAATTTTTTTTTTGTGTTTAACGTCCTGCTATTTTGCACTTAAGGCTAATGAAGACGGGACCTACAGTTTTACGTGGAATCCGAACCACAGCCAACGATGTCTGTTAAGAAACCATTTAGAAAATTATTCGGGGTCAATGGGAATTTAACCCGGGACCTTTTCCATTGATGGTTGCCATGACGATTGATAAAGCATTGACGCCTTAACAATCACGGACACCGTGGCTCTCTGAGTGGTTAATATGGTGAACTCCATTACAATAAATGTAAATTCCACTAACTTACAAATTACATAAATTAAATACACAAATTTAAGTTTGCGATAAAATTGTTTGTCTTCTAAAGTTCGAAAATCGAGATTCTAAAATTGAAGAAAGGCGATAAAACAAAAAAGCTTCTATCTGTTAAGCCTTTATTCAATTTTAAAACCTGCTATGAACACAAATCTTCCGTTAAAATAAATCATGGCAATGCCAAAGTAAACTTCACTGGGGGATTTCTTAGCGTTAGTTTACCTCGACTACTGTTTACTGCGGCTGAAGTTAATGAAAAAATTTAATCTAAAATGAATCGGAGTGTGTACATTATAAAATTACTTGAGGTTGGAATTTAGTACTTAGATGCCATGAACCCAGACCGTTTTGTGGGTTTACATTATACAGTACCGTAGCAGTCTTTACACGTGTTTATACTTGGGTAATTGATTGCAAACGGTTTTTTGGAATTAATTCTCCAAATACAGAATAACCTGTATATACATTTACGAATCTTTGTCCTGACTGTTTGGCTGATTTAGAATCAACTTAGTGCAAACAAACAGTAGTAAACATAAAACCACGATATTTTCAAGATATAAGTTAATTGTATTGGATCGTAGACGCTCACTTGAAAAGGATTTTAATAAATCAAAGAATTTTAAAGCGTAAAATGTTGGAAATAACATAAGACAGGTGATTTGATCAACAGTTTAACAACAAAATTTCAAGCTAGGCTACTGAACTAACACAAGTTACTTGAACGCATTTACACTCATTATCATAGCAATCATCTTAGCAAATTTAGAGTTAATTAATTATTCTTCACAAAGACCACCTTTTTTAGTTTGACCATCTTTTGACAATTTTACATTGTATAGACTTGTCCACATATAAGATAATTAAACAGTGCCGCAAAAAAAAACAATTTAAAAACTAACAACCAACACAATTTATACAGTATTCTTTACATATGTCACCAGATTAATTACACACTCTTAAAATTATACTGCACAAAGCCATTATATTTAACATAAAATAAAAGCAGTTACTACAAATAATTTAAAAATTAATTTAAAATAAAGATTTAATACAATTTACAATTTACTAACATGTAGGACAGTAATGCAATCCCTGGATAGGAAACCCCAAATATAAACAGAATCAACCAGATCCACCCCCCCCCACACTCGACCAACCTACCACCTATGGCTGAGGAACTCCTAAACCGAGTAAAAGGAGTTTGCTACCAAGAGTTGTCGAAGAGGCTTTCTGGTGTTGGATATTTTAATTTTTTGTGGGAGTTTATTAATAAGTGTAACTCCTGCTTGAGAAGGAAGTTTTTTAGACTTTTTAAGTCTGTGCTGTCTTATCCGTAGACATCTTCCTGCCTGGTGTTGTGATTATGTACATCTTTACTTAATATTGGAATACATTTAAATTTTATGTAAAAAATTGTTTGGAAGATATACATACAGGGGAGTGTGAGTATTTACAACTTCTTGATAGTGCTTTTGCAGGATTCCAATTTTTGTAGACTTTCTACAAGCATCACAGCTTTTTTTTGCATTATAAATAGCCTTTGCACATTTTGAAATGACGAGTCTCCCCACAGTAAGACTCCGTAGTTAAGATGTGGGTAGAGCAGCCCGTAGTAGGCTTTTTTTAAAGTACCAAGGCTACCAAATGATTTCAGATTTCGTAATACAAAAATTCCTGAACACAACCTTCGACAAATGCTATCAATATGACTATCCCAGCATAATTTACTGTCAACAATCATACCCAGTAACTTTGGTGACTGTGCTTCCCTGATTTCGGTCTCACCCAACATAAGGGATGTTCCAATTTTATTATTTTATTGTTTTTTAGTCTGAAATAAAAAAACAATATCGTCTGGTCTTCCTAGAATTAATAGATAAATTATTCTCAGCAAAGTACTGGCTTGTGACATTAGATTCTACGAATGACTTTAAATCCAGTTTTTCTATGGAATCTGCTTGAAAGAGAAGAGTTGTGTCATCTGCAAACTGTATTATTACCTTATCAACACTTGTTTGGGATGACAAGTCATTAACATATAATAGAAACAATACAGGCCTAAGAACAGATCCCTGTGGGACACCATAGTTCAGTTGAGCCTGGCCAGAAAGTTTTCCTGCAACTTCTACACAGTCTGACCTCCCAGTCAAAAAGGATTTAAGCCATGACAATGAATGACCAGTAATTCCATACATTTCCAATTTATAAAAAAAGTCTGTCATGATCGACACAATCGAATGCCTTGGAGAGATCCAAGAATACACTAACTACTTTTTTTTTGCATCTAGGGCCTCAACTATATAGTCAATAAGACTTGTTAAGGCATCTATGGTCGATCTCCCTTTCCGAAAGCCAAACTGATTTCTGGATATGATATTGAACTTTTCCAGATAATTTATCAGTCTAACTAAAAACAAATTCTCAAAAATTTTGCTAAATTTTAGCAGCAAAGCTATGGGCCTGTAATTGCCAACATCCTTCTTGTCACTACCTTTGAATAATGGATAGATTTTCGATACTTTTAATTGGTTAGGAAAAACACCTTCAAGAAAAGAAGAGTTAATCAATTCCGATAGGGGCTCAATTAGTTTTGTAGTTTTAGTAGTGTGAATATGTTTTTATGAGCCACGATGACACTCCATCCATATCCGTTGTTTATTTTATTTTTTTATTTCCTTATCTCTTCAGCCACTTCCCCACCAAGCACAGGTAGCAACGATATCGATGACACAGAGCAACTGCGATTCACCAGCTTTGAAGGAGGATTCACCGTCAACAGAGTTAAAAAACTCACACAAATATATATATTCCAACGGAACACCGTTTTAAACCAGTTGAGTTGAATAATATTTTCGGACCCCACTTTTTTGGGACGCCGATTTCTTCAACGGTCTTTCGTTTGAGAAGAAGTTATTTCCACCTACTGGAAGTTTTATAGGGAATCTCGCTTTGTTTGGCCTAGGTGAAATAACTATGTGTCGAATATTCAGTTCTCTGAATATCCCGAAAAAAAAAAAAAACTTCTACGTTATACTTCCAGTACTTTATATTTAAATCTAGCTCAGTTAGAACACAAGTGAATGATTTTACTTTTTGTAAACCTCTGAGTAGTGAGTACACTGAAACTAACCTTGTAAATTTTTTATTTTTGCTTGCAAATATTTTATAAAATTTCACTGTATCAATTCTTAATCTATAACTCATAAACTATTGGGATATTTGACTACTAGGTGTTTTTTGTAAATAATAACTTTTTTATAAAGTAAATAAAATTTTAATAATTCCCTTTTTAAAAATTCCAAACATAAGATAAACTTTTTGGATTTTACTTTTTCCAACAAATACAAAATAATCACTTTCCTTTCAATTTTAATAATAATTTCTTAAACTACAAGGCAGAACCAATTATTTACCTAACTATAATTTATTCTAATATTTTATACTCAATTTGAATTAAATAATATTTTAATAAAAAATTTAATTTGAATTTACCATTTAATGAATTTAATTTTTAAATTAATAATACAGATATTTTATCTAATCTAACATCCTAAGTAACCCAGTATTTAAAATAAATTTATTTGAATTTACTTCAGGCAAATTTTAACAGGGACTAACGTATTTACGTTTCTACCGACCTTTTTACAACTGTCCAGGCGTCGCGACGTTTGATATGAAGTCCGCGAGCGTTGTTTAGCAATGGCAGGTTACAGATGCTCTGCGTGCTGGTTAAGTTGTCTCGTTGATGACGATAGATTCCTATAGGGTGGTCTGGAAGAATGTTGGATGAATTCTTAAAGATGGATGTGGTGATGTCGTGTCTGAAGTCCCGGTTCGGCTATTCTCTCGACGTTAAAGTTGCATGTCCTAGTGGTCGCCTGGTGATGTCCTGGAGTCCTATCTGGAAGCTATACGAATCACTCCATGTATCAGCTGCTATGCAGATTATGTTACTTCTCCAGAATAATCCAAGTTAGGCCAACTTTGTAATGACTAAGTTGCCACTGACGTTCTTGTAGATTATAGTTGTGTCTATTGCTGCATTCCAGATTAATATCGCAATGACGTATCTTCACACTTGTTATACAAATTATTAGGTTAACGAAGAAAATACTTAGCTTCTTGCATACTATAGTATTTTATAAAAAACAAGTAACAGCTCTCGATGTGTTCTCTTACACCGCAGAAATAATAAGGCTCGATGTGTCCACTTACATCGCAGAATTAAAAAAGCTTGATGTGTTCCCTCACACCGTAGAATTTAAAAAGGCTCCCGAGTTCCCCCGATCAATCGTTTATATAGACTTATCGGCACTACTTCCATGCCAACTTAAGCTTTCTATCACTGTATTTCTAAAAGTTATTAAAATTCGTTTTTTCAAGTATTTTAAACTCCTAGTCTATGTTAATTTTTATTTTGAATTTTATATTTATTTTTCCTTTATTTTAAGACTTGATTTATTCATTGTTTTACGTAAATTTCCTTTTGTTTTTTGAGTACGCCCACTTTCGCATGTTGATATATCTGCTCCCCCTCCAGTCGACTCATCTCCAGCCAGCCCCCTCTGCCGTTCCGCTACCTTATCTCGCTCCATGCAGTTTTGGCTATTGAAAATCCTTTTCTTTTGTAACTCCTCCAGGGTTTTCCCGATTTTCTTGAGAGTGACATTTTTGAATTCAGCTCGTTGTCTTCTTTACACACGAACTCGAGTGACGTTCGTACATGACCCGCGCGCGTTTTTCCGCGGCGATTTTTCCCTTAAAAATCTTTGTTTTTCGTTTTTTCCGGTTTTTTGTTTTCACTTCTTTATGTCTTTTTGGTTTGTGTTAACTAGCCGGATTTTCACTTTGTTTGTGCTTCTGGTTGTCTTACTGTAGGGTTAGGGAGTTTAACGATTTTCTACAAACTTGGGCTTTACTTTACTCCCGAAACATATTTTAAATAGGCTACTGGATTATTTTTACATAACTACGTTATCAACATACTACTTAAAATTTTGAGTCAATAACAATTTAAGTTTAACATTTTATTTTGCTGTAAAGGTGCAAATTGTATCACCTTTTTCCTTTCATAAAATTTCAAGTTTTTCTTTTTAATTATACATTTTGTTTATCATTACTAAAAATTGTTTTGGTTAGAATTTAAAAAACTTTCTTTTTTACCTACTTTTTTATCATTTGAACTTAGTGGATTAACTTTAACTTTTTTATTTAACAAAATTTCGCTAAAACTTATTTCTCCTTTATTTTAGGCCTTCTTATGAAAAGCCTAAAAACCTTTTCTTTTTCAATTTAGAGGAATTTTGAATTTCTCCCCATACTTTAATAGCTTGTACCTTTGTGATTTTATATTATCTAATCTTGCAGTAAATACACCCGCGGTTAGCGTAATGTATTTCCTGAAGACATTTGTTTTTTATTTAATTCCTGGATTTTGGCTTCCCGAAAGAATCTTTAAGTATTTTTTACAAGTCCTTATTTCTTTTCGAACAGGCAGGGTCCAAGAGTTTAACTTTGCCAGATAACGACCCTCCCGCGTCAACATGATTTTCGTGACCTACATGCGGCTTTAGCCCACGGTAAGTCCGGACTATTCAAATTTATAAAATTAATAACAAATTCAAAATCCAGGACCTACAACGGGTTGTGTCCGTTGTAATATATATACACACATATATATATATATATATAATAGTATATAAGTATGGATGAGTATGTATTTCAATTTAAACCAAAGCTTTGTACACGTTTGGCCTTTTATCTTAGGTAAAAACATGTTGAGGGTAAATCACTCATAGGACCCTAACGGATGGGGTGGGATGGGGTGATCGAAAACGAATGTTATTAAAGTAAAATCCTTAGTTTACAAGGTAGCTGAGGTGAATCGAGTTACGCCAAAAATAATTTAATTAATATTTCAAGAAGGAAAAACTAATAAAATTTCAGTAGTAAAGGACGGATACTTAAGTTTGTCTTAAATACAAAAAGACAAGTATTTATTTGCTTTAACGACTATATCTAGCTCTTCTGGGCAAATTTTATAATTTTGGTGCCGTTGAAAAACGCTAATATGATTTAGTATATGTTCACACTGTAATCTTTAAAAGCCAACTGGGTTAACCGTTTTCTACAGTAGTTCTTTTTCCTAAAAGTCATAAGTGATTAATATAATATTATATGTGTTTTTAAGTTAAATGTACTATTTTTATTGTGCATTAACGAGTTTTAACGACACTTAGACTATTAAAACCAAGCCACTAGAACTGGATACAAAAAATGCGTTAAAAATCAAAAATTGTCCATGAAAAAAACATAAAGTTCTACATTTAAAGATACTGTTTCGACTGTTTTAAAATACATATACAACAACAAACATATAATTAACTTATGACAGCTGATTTTGTACAAAATTAAAACAAATATTGTTTTGGGATTTGTACTTTAAAAATAAATGCTTAATGATTGTGTAGGGATCTGCCTGGATCAGAAATAACCTCTTTGATAATGGTTGAAAGGAAATAAATACTAACTAGTTTTAATATTGGCAAAATATTATGTATATTAACTAATTGCCATTCGTATTATTTAATTCAAGCTGCGTTAGATAAACTCTTTCACTCAAACGTTTTAGTAGCAACTTGATCATTGTTCAATGATTTTTTAACAAACATTAGAAGACGTTTTAGTAAGAACCATTGTGAAACAAAATGTGTTAACTGTTCTCAGTTTAAAGTAAAATTATTCATCAGTTTAAGTAATTGTAGTTAAATTATTCAGTAATTTAATTAATTACAGTTAAATTTTGTTTGGATAACTTTGTAGTTTATTGCATTAGTTTAGACACCAAGGTACGCCATGGAACATATTACATTGAGAAAGTTTAATTTATAATGGAAACTATAAGTAATATCACCTAAGGAGAAGTTATCAAGTCCATCTTTCATCCTTTAACGAATTTTGACTTACTCCACTTATCTATTCTAACTGTGCTATAGGTTGGGGTTTTCACTTAAATACTCTAAGGAAATGTTTCAAAATAATCGAAAGTTAAAGAACATTCTGCTTTAAAGCGAGGCAACCACCGTTTGCTTTAATTCCACCCTCTTACCATAAAATGCTGGGTATGAGATTTGTTCTTTAAGTAATATGTTTAAGTGGTACATTGTTTATGCTATTCGTCAACTACCATGCAATCTAAAGCTAAATAATAAATACATTAAAATATCTATTTACATAATACAAGATTTCTGTGTTTTTAGAAGAACAAAAATTATATTTATTTTCTCCATAAATGATACTGGAAATGCCTACTATACGCTACTGCACATGTTAACTCACCTGCTACTTCATGGTTAGTCGCTACGTTTCGCTAGGTCGCTGCACTTATATGATGGTGTTGTTAAGTTCGTCGATTAGACAATATCCTTCAAATTTACCAAAGATAGGTTGAAGGGTACTTAATTTTACTTAATTAAATTTATTAACAGAATCACAAGTTCTTTTAGTTGTATACAACACTATGTTTAATCATACAATTACAATCATTGACAAAATTAAGATTAAATTGATCAATCAGTTTTCATACAAATTAAGTTTTTTAATGGCTACTGGCTTTTGTATTAGACTTTAGAGACATTTTTGTTTGTCTTCAAAAAAGAAAAAAATGCGAATCTTGTAAAATGTCTGCAAATACGCGGTTTTGAGACCGTTTCTCTAAACATTTCAAAATCCCCTTCACAAACATTCTGGAAATGAAACAAAGAACAGAGTCGCTATATTGTTGCATGACGATGAGTTACGCAAGTAATTTCAGTTTTAAATGAAAGCCCTGTCTTGTTATACGACCAACAGAATTACCCAAATATCACTGAAATAAATGAAATCTAACCTAAACATCTTTCAGAGATTGCTTTCCTACCATTATGGATGTCTAATGAATAAATGGGAAAAGGTTTTCTCTAAGATAAAAAGTACAATTTTTATATGTCTAATTTCAAAATATTACAGTCTTTTTTAATTTGATCTTCTTTTAAAATTCTTTTAAGTTTGTAACTTATTTGTGACTACATTAGCTACACCAAAAGTAATGTTTAAATTAAAATTTAATGTTTAAATTACATAAAAAGCATTTGTACAAATCTCCATATTAAGAACTTCCTTAATTTGTGGTGACATTTGCTTTGAACATTTTTATCGAATAGACGTAATCTGAAAGTTTATGTTTTATTAAAAAGACAAAGTCAATTTATTAAGTTTAATATATTCTATGCTTGTATTTAAAATGTCCAATATAAATAGTATGCTTTTAAAAATAGAGACCTTAATCCTTTAAATACTAATCAAGGCTATGGAATCAGCTGTTAATAAAAAAAAAAAAAAAAACATGTGTTGAAACTTTTATTGTAAACATTGAATTATTGTGGAAACACTGAAAATAGTAAAATAACTACGGTACTTAGCTACTTAATTATCCACATTTATTTGTAAAAGACAGACCGTTAACATTGATTCCTCGTTCTCGAACCATTTTTGAAATCACGCTTACCGAAATAAAAATTTCCATTGTTTTATAACATAATAATATAGAATGTTGTTTTATACTTTGCTCATATTTACAGTAAATACATATTCGTATTCAATTAATGTTATTATTTCAATGTATGACTCAATCAATTCTAATTACCAAAATTGGTTGTATGTTATTGGTAAACGATTGTACATAAACTAAACAAAGTAAATACAATGGGCATAATATCAACCTTACAATAATAATTTGTAAAGTATTGGTTTTACAGTAATTGCCTTTTTTCATACAAACTGATAAATTAAAATAAGTTCATTAATTGTATTACACTTTAACTTATAATTAATTATTAATCAAATAAAAATAAATTGAGTAAAAACTTTCGATATTACGTTATCGAATTATTCCGGAAAAATCCTAGATATTTTATTTACAAAAATGGAAATTTATGGAATATTTCATGATTGTTATGTTAATACGTTTCGGAATTAGTTTCTGATTGTTCAAATAATGTAAATGTGTACAAGAAATGCAAATGCACCATTATTTATTTCCCACTCTACTCCATTCAACCCAAGGCGTATTAAAGAAGGTGTGTGCATGCGCAGCTTCTCCCTCCACTCCACTCTACCCGTGACGTAGAGTGCTACAGTCAGAGCTCCAGTCGAGACTCCTTTGCCATATTTACCGCCAAAACCTGTACGACCTTCAAGCTTTTTTGACGTCAAATTATGTTATTAATTATAGGCAACATAGTGTATTATTGTAATAACATTTCTTATAATTAATATCCATTCATTATAATGCCTTTTTGTGCCGTGTTGGCTGCGGTAACTCAAACAAAAAAGTCAGCTTTTTACGAGTAAGGTTTCATCGATTCCCAAGAAATTTTGATCTGCGAAATAAAAAGCTACACTATCCCTGATTAACATAGACTATAATTCATTTTAATAAAAATATTTTGTATTTCAATATTTGTAAATTTAGTCGGAAAAAATCTTAGGTTAGACCTAGAATATGAACCAACACATGTATTTACATTCATTACCACAGCAACCAATTGAATAAAATGACTGTTTGCTCCAATATTTCCATTAACAGCTGATTTCATACTTTGAAACAATTATTTGTATTTTTAACCCTTATTATAACTGCTGTTATAAAATATACGAAAAATTCGATTTAAACATTCGACGTTATTTACCATCTTAGCTTTGGGGTTATTATGAATCCTAAACAATTATTATAAGGAAAACATAAAATGATTATGTGTTAGAAGGTTCCAACGAGGTTGGCATGCGGAGCACGCAGGGGTTTCCCCTATTTTTTGTATATGTTGGATTTATAACTAAAAAATTGTGTAGTATTTTTCTAAAACCCTTACTTCTGAAACTTTGGTTTACCAATTTGGTTTTTCTTTTTCTTTTGAAACGCAAAAATAGTTAGAGAAATTTGTTTAAATATTTTGTTTACATGGTAATGTTCTCCATACTTTCCTGAACAACAAAATTTATAATATTGTACACTTTACTTGAATAGGAAACATTCTATCTAAGTGATAATGACAAATGTACAAGCAGTAAAAAAGAGCCTGACGCTTAGACAGTTAATACATATATTTTTAGAGTATAAAAATTGATTTATGTTCGAAGTAGACAGAATTTAAGCCGTAACTGAAATGCTGTTGTATGTTATTAAATAATTTTAAAGAGTAACAAAAATAAAATATTGGTGGTACAAATTATTTTATTTATTTGATTTATAACTCTTTTAAAAAAAATATATAGTCCTAAAATATGCTAGATACAATTTCAATTAAAAAAATAATTACAAAATTATTTTAGTACAGTAAAAAAAATTAAATATTTGTTAGTAGTCAAATTTACGATACATAAGTAATCCTGTGACAAAATTTTGACATAAGTAATCTAGGGTTAATAGTAAAATAAAACTCAATGTTGTATTCACCACGACTTTTTATTTATCACCTAGACTACTATTTTTTAAAATTATTTCATTGATAATTAGTTTATATTAATTTTTATTTATTATTTATCCTTGGGTATTCTAACTAAACAATCACAATTTTAGATAATTTCAATTTTTAAATTCAGTAGCCTACTATTAATAGTAGGCCTAGTAAACAAAACAAAACCAATAAACTTTAAAAATCACCATCTTATTGATGGTAAAAGGTTTTACCCTATAGAGCTACTTAAATTTGTCAACTCTTTAAAAAATCATATTTATACATTAAACAAAATTTACCTGTTCACAGCAATGTGAATAATAAATAACGAAGAGAAATGAGAACTAATAACAAATTAGATTAGCGTACATTCAATCGCCACAAGAAGCGAGTAACTATGGTTCTGATTACAATCTTATTATGTAGGACAGCTATAACTTTCATAAAAAAAATGATGTCAGTATTTACTACATTTTATTCTCTACATTTCTATGTCTTTGAATGCCTCCCGAAAGTAATAGTAAAAAACTTCCTCACTTAGGGTAGTTTTTATGTCACTCAAATCCGTATATTAGATTTACGCTTGTTTCAAAATTATACGCCTAGAAATATTTGACCATGGACATAGATCATTTTAATGCTCACTTTATTACATTTCCATCGATACCAAAAACATAATTTTTAGACAACCATAAAGTATTTAATTCGCAGTTTGAGCAAAAGCTTACAATTGCGCTCGGAACTACTGGTACAGTGTGTAGCACGTGACGTAGCTGCGCGGGCCGGACGAGTTTACGCCCCTCGATGCACACACCTTCTTTGATACGCCTTGCATTCAACCAGCCGTGGCGCCTGAAAGGTTAGGAGACCCTTACACACACACCCACTCCCCCCCCCCCCCACACACACACACACTTATACACACACCAACGCAGCTGGCCCGGCAGCCACGTAGATGCCTCATACACTGGGGCGTCCAGTAAGCAACTGCTGATTTGATGAGATGAAACACAAATTTTAATAAATTTAAATGGGATATTTGAAATTTTAATCAAATTTAAGATACTCATGACGTGTTTGGTGTCATTTTCTTTTAAATTTAACGAAGATTTCAAATGCGACATTTAAATTTGTTAAAATTTGTGATTTATCAAATCAGCAATTGCTTACCGGACTCCCCAGTGTTGAGTCATCTGCCTGGTCGGGCTGGTCATACCCAGGCGCTCGTGAGTGCGCGTGTGAGAGTAAAGGTTCTCCTAATCCGTCAGGTGCCACGGCTGTTGGAATGGAGTAGCTTTGCCATTTATTTTAAACGATTAAATATAATTTTTCCTTGCCTCGTGCCTAGCACTGTCATTGTTAATGGGAAAACATAATTGTATTAAGTTTAATTGAGTTTATTATTGTTACGATAAAATAAACTCTTTCAGGACTGATGAATCAAAATGCTTAAAATTAAAACATTTAGTACCATTACTTAAATAAAACTATTTTGGAGCATCACCTAAGTATTAATACACGTAAGGAAACATTTATTAAATTTATTTTCCCAAAATGAGAATGAGTATAATGAATAATTGTTATAATGTTGATTGTTGGAGAACTCGCGTCATTCCTTTAGAGTCGGCATGAGGCGATGAATCTCGAAAACTTTGAAGCACTGTCACAAGTTATTGTCACTCACGAACGAACCTTAGCAAAGAATCATAAGTATGTCATTGATAGAGCTGAGGTGAGAGCATTAGACTGATGCTAGCGACAAATAAGTAAGAAACCAGAGAGGTATCTATAAACATTGTTACTTCTAAAGCCGACTCCGACTTAAGAACGACGTCCCATAAATGAGAGCATCTGTTTATTGTCTTTCTAACTCTGTTACTATCTGCTCTAATTATATCTCAACTGATATTTTAGTATCACGTGATTCAAAATCAATGTATGAAATATAACGTTACCGAACGTTAATAGTAATATATTTGTATTATCCTTATTCATATTTCTTTCAGTAGAATGTAATTTATAAAATAAAACCAATAAAAATAATTTGGTTTTAAGTTATTTTTTCTTTAAGTTAACAATTTTTACATGTTTGTCGATACGTAACCGTCCGTAATACTACGTCGTTCCAGACAACTTCTCAATACTGTAGTTTATTTAACTTTACGAGAGGTACTGTTAATAGTCTAATAACAATAATTTATTACATAAAAGAAACACTCTCTCTTATTTACAGTAAAGTTAGAATCGTGATCCTATTAGCTAATGCTTATTGAAAGAAACTTGGTTAAATACAGAATAGACTAAATTATTAAAGTAGGAGGTGATTAAATAGGGGGAACGGACATGGATCCGGATATTAGATTCTGTGTTTCAATTAAGTAGGTATTTACCGATAAACTATTTGTACAGATATTAGTTCATTGTTTGACATTGACTTAGTAAATGCGTAACAACTAGGCAATATTAAATCCAGCTTTTGTACCCGCCTTTGCCCGAATCTTTGAATAAATTTTTGAAGTTAGGGCAAAAGGGCTTAAGTCAGAAATACAGTGACTAGATAGAGACAGTGTGGCCACATGAAAGCGGCCTCCATGTTTTTCCTAAAAGTAATGTTATCTGCCATAAAGTATAATGTAATTTATTTTCAAAATATTTATGAAACCTTTTGTTTTATTTCATAAAGGTCTCGTAAACAACTTTTTAAATGTTAAAAATTAGTTAGAAAGCAGATAAGTTGTTTAAAATGAAATAACCTATAAAATATAATGATTTAGCCTACTATCATATTTTTTACTAGCCTATGCCAATAGTTGGGTAGCCTACTGACGTTAACTACAAACTAATAAAGCTATATCAAAACAAGTTGCACTATTATTTTCTTTGTTCAATTCTATGTTAAAAAAAACATTTTGAAGTTCAATTACATTATTTATTGAATAAAAGTCAAGGTTTTGTATTATATTCAAGGAACCAAATTTTTAATAATTTGTATCCATCTGAAAAAGTATTTGACTGGTCATAATGACATTTATTTAATTCAATTTAATTCTCAACTTATATAACAAATGCACCATAAATTTTAAACAACAATTTTGTTGCTTAAAATTCCCCAGAGTTAAAGTTTTGTGGCAAGTTAATTATGAAATTTGTATTTACTGATTTTAGGTTTCAATTCAGTTTGAAAAGCAAAATCTTAAAAATGATTTTCTTAAAGCTAAATTTGAAATTTTTCCTAACTTAATGAATAAATTAAAATATCAAAAATTCAAAGTATAACAAAACGAAAAATAAAACAACGAATATTCCTAAATAAAAATGCAAAATTATTATCCTGTTGTTAATTAGCCATTTTTATCAATGAATAAATTTTACAAATTAAATATTTTCAAAGTTACACTTTCTGATTTTTACAATGCATTTATTTCCATCAGATTTTTTTTAAAATAAGCGAAGCAATTAAAACTTTCCTAACTAACTCATTTATTTCTATTTCAATTGAAAGCTAATAATAAAATTAATGTCTCTAACAACAATTTAACATCGAAATTACAATTCTTTGATTTTGAGGTTAGGTAATTCAAGATTTTCAAGTAAGTTATTCAAGGCCGAAAAACAGGTTTCATTACTAATTTCCCTCATTACTTCAGTTAGGCCTACTTATTAATGTGGTTCTCGTCTTAGATTGTACAGAAAAAATAACGATGCCAATTTAATTTGAAAACTATAAACAAACGTAGGGCTAACACGGACGAAATTATAGGTTTGGGCCAAAAACAGTTCTTAAAATTGCGTAATACTAATATTTATTGCATTTATCTTTTCTATTGATAAAAAGGATTAGCCTATGTTATGAACTTTTTAAAATGTTGTAAATAAAAGACTTTTGGTATGTACTTACTTCTGAAATATGCGCGCTGAAACGATTCCGTAGAGTGGCGGGAGTAGCCTAATCTGCTGTCATTTCCTTATTAATTTGGTGCAATATCACATACTTCAACACAAATCGCTTTAAAATAACTATTACGTTTATTTTAAAGTAAAAACTAACAAATATCTGTTAAAAATTCGGTAAAATCGCTTTTACAATATGTGAACGTGAATGAATGTAGTGTAAACAGATACGAATTTAGGAAAAACATGGCTGCCGACATCTTGACCAATAGAAAACAAGACCACACTTGGCCACACTGTCTCTATCTAGTCACTGTAGTCAGAAATTGTTAACGAATTGTTATTGTATGTATAAAATATATATTGTTAGTGATTTCAATGGTTACGCGGTCAAACAACAATGGTAAAAAAGTCGAAGTTATATAAAAAAAAATGTTTCGTGTTTTTATGTTTAGTAAATATATATATATACACACACACATATTTATAATCTTATAAAAATTATGCAAAACATCCCAAGCGGAAGACCAGGTAACTAGTCATATCCTGTCAGCTTGGAAGCGAGCCAACCACCGTTTGCTTTACTTCCGCCCTCCTACCCTCAAACCACAGATATGAAACGTTACCTGGTCTAGCCGAGATTCGAACAAAGTATCTTCGGATCAGGAAGATTTTACGCTATCCACTCAGTTATCATCGCTTGTCAATAAGAACTGAGAACAAAACAGCACTTGAGTTGCGTGCTACCATATTGCCTATCTCGCCCCTTCTCTTAAATTAAAATATATACTTCAATGCAAGCCATAAGTTTGTCAAAACTTTGAGTGCTTCTCATGTATCGTTAACAATTTCTGACTTAAGCCCTTTTGCCCTAACTTGAAAGAAATGCAAATGTTAAATGCTTTCCATGCTTCAAATGATTTTTTTTTCGAGAATACAGTAATTTGAAGCAAATTTTGAAAACTGTGATAACAATTTAACTAAAAAGTTAAGAGCCGAAAGTAAGTTATTGCTAAATACTAAATTTTCAAGTTTCTATAATTGGTCTTGTTATACATTTTCACCAATAATTTGGGGAAATAAAGGTTAGCTATGGCGCAAGTATGTATTATTAATTACGTTAATTGGGTCAACAAGGCTTTAAATTAGAAATTATTTGATGATGCGTGTAATTGGAAATAACGAGGCGTATGATTCATTTAACTATAATCAGTCGATTTTAAAACGCCAATATAATGCTCACATACCTATATAAGATTGTTATGACTAACTTTCTAACATTATATATTTTGGCAGGCATCTTGCTCTACAACATTCATTTAATAGCTAAAAACGTAGGCTTATACTATATAAAGTTATATATCTAGATATAAACATAGTTTTGCTTTTATCTGATGTACAAATATGCAAAATAATGTCTCGCTTTTTGAGCATGGAGGACAATAGTATTCCACCACACAGATCTTCATGTTAGTAAATTTACAAGAATAATGTTAGTAAATCAAGTAGGCAAAGTCATAAGCAATACTTAGTCCAATAACACTTTAGTATCCCCTCATATTTACAGATAGCAATAACACAATGCTTAGGTAATACTTGGAAGAAACTAGGTCAGATAAAACCAGAATAGACTAGCAAAAAGTTTAATATTTGTGTTTCAATTAAATTGTTTTTTTGTTGTTGTTATAAATAGAAAGTTTTTGGCATAATTAAAGTAGGAGATAGTTTAATATGTTGAACGGACATGTAGAGGATTTAGTTTATGTGTTTAAATTGATCCAATCGAGCGCTAGCTAGTCAGTTATATAACCCTAAGTTTTACCAGACTTATGACGTTAAAAATACATACTTAAAACGGCAATTACTTGACTGCATTAAAATTTAACAATTAAGTATTTACACTGTAGAGGTGGATATAGTTTTAAAGAGAACAAATCTATTTTACTGAGACGAAAATAAACCTTACCTTACATTGAGAGAATTTGTATAAAACTTTCTCTTCTCTTTGTGCAAAGAAAACTTTATACTTATTAAACAAACTTATTTAACAGTTTAAAACAATATTTAACAACTGGTGAAGATACAAAACCTTGTTACTTTAGTAATCCAAGTGAACATCTTACATCAGCAACGAAGAATGTCAATACGGACTGGAAATTATTTCAATTAAGTGATTTCAAAATTAAAGTTTCACTTGTAATTAGAGACAACAATATTACATAATATAAGTTTGATCAAGATAAACGATTAAATATTTTTCATTAAAACTTTTGTCGAAGTATCGCTTAAAATGGAACCTTGTAGTGCCAGTATTGCCCCAGTTAAAAAACAGAACTTCAGAAACCATACCCAATCTAATAAGTTTATACAGCTTAAATTTATTAAACACTTATTTTAGAACTTTTGGAATAATATTAACTTATCTATACTTATAAAAGCCGAATAACATTGACGCATCACAGTTTCTACAAAAATACTAGGCCTACAAACATGAAATTTGGCACTAATACTCTTTATAGACTCTAAGAAAGGGTTTCCGAAAATTCGAAATTTTAGGGGGTGTTTTGGGGGTAAAAGATACTAAATTACGATTTCTCAAAACCTAACGAACGGATTGGATTGACATTTGGTATGTAGCTTCCACTAGGGCCATAGATGGTCGCTAAGAAAGGGTTTACAAAAATTCGAAATTTTAGGGGGGTTTGGGGTGGTCAAAGTTACAAAATCACGATTTCTCTAAAACCATAGAACGGATTGGAATGAAATTTGGTATGTAGCTTAACTTAGGGCCATAGGTGCTCGCTATGAAAGTTTAAAAAAAATCGAAATCTTAGGGGAGGTTTGGGGGTCAAAGTTACTACAAAAAACCATCGAACGGATTGGAATTAAATTTGGTATGTAGCTTCCTCTAGGGACCTAGGTACTCGCTAAGAAAGGATTTTAAAAAATTTGAAATTTTAGGGGGGTTTGGGGGGGTCAAAGTTATCAAAAAGAAACACCAAACGGATTGGAATGAAATTTATTATGTAGCTTCCTCTAGGGCCCTAGGTGCTCGATGAGAAAGGGTTTAAAAAAATCTAAATCTTAGGGGGGGGTGGGGGGGGGGGGTCAAAGTTACTAAAATCCCCTTAAGAAATACATAGTGTAATATATTTATTGATATAATATATTTTTTGTTAATATACATTTAACTTTGATTTGTCTATCCGTGCAATGCCGGGTCGGGCCAGCTAGTTTCTTAATAATTTTTTTAAATAAACCGCTTTGTACAGTTTAAAAAAATCTAAAATAGTGATTTTAATATAAAAACTATAGAGGGCTTCTCAATCTGTTCGCTTCTCTCATCAACCCTAGAGGTGATCGTGTTATTGCATACTCTGATACTTTCAAGGAAATTACGATTGATTAGGACAGAGGCACTTGGATCCAGGTAGGGTGATGACTGTAGAGGAGATTTAGATCCAGATACATTCGCAGTAGGCCAGGCGTTTTTGCGCGAATGACAGGATTTTGAAATAATAGGGGTATGCATTTTTGACACCTAATAAAGTATTTGTAACTAACTAAAATAGGTTAATATTGTAGGTAAGAGTCTAATTATTAATTAGCAAAATGGTACCAGTGTATCTGAAAATGTGATTTCTCGGTATAGCCAAAAACTGCAAACAGCTCTACTAAAACATTCCAGCACCTTACGAATAGTTTTCCTTCTTTTTAATTTTTTCTTTTTACGTTTCTTTTCTGTTTACTTTTTCTTTTTGTACATTCAAAAGCTGCTATGTTTTTACATAAAACCTTATTATTTTCAATTTGTTTTAGGTCTATTGCACAGTTACTTCCAACATACCCACATAGTTTCTGTAAAATTTGCACTGTACCAAGCTCACCACAGTTGAATGGATTGATAACATCTTACAATACAATTTTAAATATTTGTATCCATACAAAGTTGGTTTTAGTGATTCCTGTTAAAACTATATTGTTAAGCAACTCACTTGCTTTTTCCTCGTTTGCATTCTTTTAGCAAATTCTGATTTGATATGACCTGAGAATTATGTTCTATTTCTATCATAATTACATAGAGCACTGCATGTTTATTAGTATATTTCTCACAGAATCTAACGATTGTTGGTACTTGCATGGTGATAGTTCTCCTTTGGTTCAGAGTTCGTGCTGAGTATGAACCTTAAAAAAATCTAATAACTTTCCCAATAATTTATAGTTTAAATGTTTTTTACAAAGATGTATGGCAAATATATGTGTTATATAGGAAACGCTCTGAGCAACATGTAGAATAATAATTAAAAAAAAAACATATTTTTACTATGAGGTGCCCTTAATTTTTTAAATTACCTAGAATTGCTTATCAACTTTGGATATAAAGTATGTTAATGAAGGTATACCGCTCCTCTTTTGAGACGTTAATTTGGATAAATGAAGTTTCTTTCAGGCTTGTTTGTGTTTTTGACCCTCAACCCAAAATGACGAATTTTTATATATACTCAATATTTTGAAATAGAAACCCGCATCTTGTGACAGGTCAAACGATAAAAAAGAAAAAATAATGTTTTGTATGACCATATTTTTGGGCTAACATAACTTAAATAATTCCACAAAATATATTGACAGTTTTACTACATTATCAATATAAATTACAACATATATTTGAAAAAATGAAAAAAAGTAAAGCAAGTATTTTTTCCGTCAAGCAAGTCAAGCATAAATTCAGTACCCTGTCTTCCTCATCGCTGTCCAAATAAATATTGTATTAACTGTATAATCCATTATCAAGCTTGATGCAACAAGTGCATTCAATTACTGCATCAGGGCAAATGCAACGTATGAACCGTGATTGTTTATTTATACAATTTGTTATAATAATATATGTTTATTTATTTATGTGATTGTGTTATAATTTGTTTTCAATTAATTGTATTACAGGTCAATGATTAGTTATAAAAATAAAGTAAATCCTACAACTTAATATAAATAAATTACAAATCTAACTAATTAAGAAAAAATAAAAATAGATGCATGGAAAATAAATAAGTCTCTTCTGAAGTAATTAGTCAATATATAAAATCTATGTAAGAGTATTTTTTGTCGTAGCGTTCCGGTATAACTCCGCAGCCCACCCATACATTCCCACGGGGTTATATGGTATAATATCCCACCAAAAAGAAAGTTTCGGTTTCAAATGCAATAGGTGAAATCGGAGATATGGTTGTAAAATAAATCATCAAAACAATTATTGATATCTTATGAAAAGTCTGTGAAGCAGCTGGTTATCGAATGCAGAAGGGCCAGAATGTTCATGAATGTTTGGAGAAGCTTCCAAAATGTTAGCAGAATGTTCCAGAATGTTGGAAAATGTTTTAGAATATTCCAGAAGGTTCACTATTCTTTTATAATGATCCAAACGGTTTTGAACTGTAGGGAAGTTCCCTCAGCATTAAGCTTTATAAGGGAATCTACCCTGGGTCCCTATTTTGAATTTTGTACACTGTATATAAATATATAATCACTTTTATTTCCATTATTTACAATAAACTCTAATCCAATCGTCTACTATTGTTTCCTTGGAGACTTGTCTCGTCCTGTAGCGGATGGCAGGGCTGGGTGTCGAACCTTGACATCGCAGTGCTTCGTCCTGGTGTCGCTGTGTTTGCCCCTTTGCTCCACTGCCTCCAATGGGTTGCTTTGTAGTGCAAAGACATTGAGCCCTTTCCTGATCCTCTTAGTGGGTGTAGTCGCTGTTTTTTATGACAAGACCCCCCTAGTATCAACAAATATTTCGCGACCCCCCAACCCTTTTTTCCATGTATGTTAAAAATATGTAATACTTACAAAAATGTTAGGCGTTTGCGTTATTTGAAATCTGATATAAACATATAATTAAGTATTAAGTACGTAAAACATATAATATTAAATTGAATACGTGGCCAATTGATAACTAACAAACAAATACAAACATATTAGATGTATATAAATAAATAAAATATATCGTTAGTGCCTAGACTCCCAGCGCCATCTGTTGGTAACACTAGGAACTAGTGCAGGTTCCGGATGTTAGCAACAGATGGCGCTGGTAGTCCACGAAAGATACACAAGTTTCGAGACGTTTCTTTACGCTTCGAGATAATTCTAGCGAGAATGCGCTAGCCTATAAATACGGTGGTCGACCGCGGCCATGGCAGTTTGATGCAAGACAGCGACTGTATGTGTTTCGGTGTTATGTGGACTGTAAGGTGCCTTGGAATTGGAGTAATTATAGACTGATTTGTGAGCGAAAGTCACGCGTGGTCATGTCTGATGTTTAGTTGTTTAAAGGCGCGAACCACTTGTTTTACGGTACGTATTTATTTGAGTTGTTATAATTGAAAATGGATAAATTCCTGAAAAGATCATCAGAACCATCAACGTCTAGCGGGAGTAGTGGAATGAAGAAAAAACGTATTTATGGCGACAACTATTTAAAATTTGGGTTTACTGTGATTGACAGTAAACTGCAGTGCATAATTTGCTTTGAAATTTTGTCAAGAGAAAGCATGAAGCCATTGAAGTTGGTACGCCACCTAAACACAAATCATCCTAATGAAAAAAATAAACCCATGGAATTTTTTGAGCGAAAATTAAAAAGCTCTTGAACATCAAAAAACTGCTATAGGACAAATGTCCAACCTAAATGAGAAAGGGTTGCTCGCTAGTTATCGAGTAGCTTTTCGTGTGGCTAAAGCAGGGAAACCTCACAGTATTGTCGAAAATTTAATTTTACCAGCGGCTTTAGATATAGCAGAGATTATGTTTGGCAAGCAAGAGGTCGAAAAGCTCAAAAGTATACCTCTCTCTGACAATACCATTCAATGCAGGATAAGCAATATGGCGACTGATGTTCGTGATCAAGTCATAGAAAAAATAAAGGAAAGTTCTTTTATATCCTTGCAATTTGATGAATCAACGGATATTGCGGGTTGTGCGCAATGTGTAGCTTTTGTGCGTTTTGAATCCAATGAAATAATAATGGAAGAAATACTATTTTGCAAGGCACTTCCCAAAAATACTACAGGTCAATGCTTGCATGACATATTCCTTGAAGCTACGCAAGATATGAATATCGATTGGACACAAAAATGCATTGCTATTTGTAGTGACGGAGCAAAAGCCATGACTGGTGCGAAGAGTGGATTTATTGCTAGACTGAAAGAACAGATGCCAAACGCTTGTTGGATGCATTGCTTTCTCCATCGCCAAGCTCTTGCAGCCAAATCATTACCACAAGAATACAGTCAAGTTCTTAATATTATTATTAACATTGTAAATTCTATTAAAGGAAAAGCGTTGCAGACTTGATTGTTTCGAATCATTTGTGAAGATATGGGGACACTACACCACAATTTGCTTTACCATACAGAGGTTAGGTGGTTATCAAAACGCAAAGTACTGACCAGAGTTATGGAACTTCGGCTGAACTATTAGTATATTTACAGCAAGCCAAGTCACATTACTCTAAATTCATTTCTGACGCGGAATTCCTTTTAAAATTGGCTTTTCTTTCTGACTTATTTGAACATTTAAATAACTTGAATAAAAGTCTTCAATTGCGTGATGAAAATGTCATAACAGCAAAAGACAAACTCCATGGCTTTATAAAAAAAAATTGAATTGTTGTCATCATCTATAAATCAAAACAACTTTGATTCATTTTCGTCCACACAGTCTTTAATTGAAGAAGTCGGAAGCGAGATCAACATCAACTCATATATATCTGGTATGAAAATGGTGTTACATAATTTGAAGAAAGATTGTGTCATTACTTCTCACTGCAAGAGATATCGGATAACACAAAGATGGATCTTAAATCCGTTTTTAAAAAAACGAGGCAAATTTAGCAACTAAGCTCAAAGAGAATCTGCTGGAACTATCTGCTGGGATGTTACATTTAGAATTCAAGTCTAAAAATTTGGATACGTTTTGGTTAAAAAGAAAAACAGAATACCCGGAATTAACAACCGAGGCTTTGAAGTGTTTGATTCCATTTTCTACCTCGTACTTGTGCCAGTTGGCATTTTAATCAATGGCGCGAATAAAATGTAAACTAAGAAATCGCTTAAATTTGGAAAACGATTTAATAATTAATGTGGCAAAAACGGATCCACGATGGGAGAAATTAATTGAACAAACTCAAGCGCAACCTTCACATTAAAATGAACGAGTACTCGAAGGTTTTATTTCTTGTTAATGAGTTTGTGTAAATAACATAAAGCGTATCATTTTTTTAACGTTTTCATAACCCAGCGTGAGTGTGGTACAAATCGACCCCCTACAGAGGCTCCGCGACCACCTAGGGGGTCGCGACCCACAGGTTGAAAAACACTGCTCTAAAGGAAGTGAATAACTTCTTTCTACACATTTTTTCCCTTACCGTGAATTGACATCGTTATATCGATTGTAACTGGGGTGCCTGTTAATTTACAATGTTGGCATAAAACTTGTTATCACTACAGTAGGTTCTCTGAATTTATGATCTTTTTTCTATAGTATTCTCGGACATTGAGTATAAGTATCAACGGACATTGTAAATGATATGATTGAATGAAGAACTTAGGAATTGCATTAAAACAAAATATTTACCAACTGATAAAACAGGAAAGATTGTTATCAATTGCTTTATGCGTATACCGTCTAGTTTATCTTCAATAAGAGGAGCAGCAGTAGCTCATTTAGGCGGCGTCTAAACTAAGCAAAATGTATATGTTTAGAACCCTATAATGAAACGAAACCAAGTATTTAAATGCATCAAATATGCTATTTAGGACAATGGAGGTTTTAACATCAAATTTAGATTACTTCGCTACGAAATGATTGGGTCTAATTTGAAACCAACTGCCTGAACTGATTCGTTTACAATACGATAAGTTTTAAGTTTAAGTTAAGTTGAGCCAATATATATTTATATTCTTATTTGAGCAGAGCGAGCGAAGCTCTTATACTACATTCTATCTTTTTAATTCCACATATCGCTCCTGAACGGCTGAAGTGATCCGCACGAAATTTTGTACGGTCATAGTAACCAACTATGGGAAGGTATAAATCTGAAATGCTCCAAATTGGATGTCAGGGTTTTGCCCTATGGACCTTTAAAGTTACAATGTTATTTTAATAGAAGAAATATTTTATTTGGTTTACTTACCGGTACTGTGTGTTGATTATACAGCTGTTAAAAGGATCTCATATCTAACCTCAGACTATTACTATCAGCTGTTTGTAAATACAATATTTTTATAGTAAAAAATAATTTATCAAATGAATATTATTTAAGGGCAAAATCAATTCGTGGTTATATTTCTCCAAAGTATTGATTAAAAAAATACTTGCTCCGCTCAATATTGCAAGCAGACAACTGCATTGCATATCTAGTTGAAGTATGCGTGGAAAGTTTAAAAGCAAGTAATTACAAAACGTTTAATTACACTGACTGTCTGTTGTTTTGTATGCTTTACAAATTGAGGCAATCTAAGAGATTTATTTTAATTTCTTATTCAAAGGGGCATCTCTTAAATTTGTATTAAATTAAATACAATTAATGAAGTCGTTTTTAAAATAGTGAAAGTAAATTTTTCTCTTATCGCTTTTGAAAGTCATAATTTTTTTATAGAAACAAATGTGGACATTTTGGAAAGTGCGCGTTTTTGTACATGTTGTCCACATTTTAAAAGTTTTTACTTGTAAAATGATGCGTCAAAGTATCTTCTTATAGTCGTGGCTCCTTTTCAAAAGTCAAGTTATAGTTTGAGCTTTAAACCTATTATCCCAATTATTTCGTTCTTTTTCAACTTGCCTTATATTATCAAACTTCAAGTAAAGTAGACGTCACTTCTTACATCCATGACATCCTCAATCAGGGTTTGATGAAGGGACTGTTAATTTAGTTAATAAACTTAACATGTCCTAAAGCTAGGCTTAGACGTGTAATTTGTCTTAGTTCTGAAGATAACTTTGTAACTCATGAATCAATACTTGAAACTTTGTTGCACTGCAATCACTGTAATGGCTGTTAAAAAATAAAATAAATGCTTTTAAAGTTAGTTAAGTTCTATTTGAAGTACTGTGAAATTAGAGATACGTTTAAGATTCCTAAGTTTTGCTGTCCGTATCAGTGTAGCGTAGAGATTATAGTTATTCTAGACAAATGTCTCTCTGTAGTATGAAAGGGGTAATGCATTTGAGTAAACAAAAAGCGACCTGCTTACCACATCGAACAACTTCTCCACAGGAAGTCTGACATTACATAAAAGAATCATCACTGCCCCTTACACTTTTCGCGAAAAGTTTTTTATTACAGTGGGCAGTCTTGTTATACGAGCCTTTGTTTTACGCTGTACTGTTTCTTACGATTGATAGTGATGACCGAAGGTACTTGGTGAATTCCATAATAATTATTAAAAGACAAACACAATTTTTTTAAATTTCTACAAGTTTTTATTGGTGAATCTTGCCGACCAAGGTTTCGCCCGTGACGGCATTGACGACGCAGCTTTACAGACTAAAGAATATTAGAAAAACAAACGTGTTCAAACATAGAACAGTTACTCACAACAAAGAAAAAGGAAATAGAGTGGAAGGGGGGGGATACTGATGGTTTGGGGTACTCCATAATAACCCATTCAAGTCTAACGTTAAGTAATATATTGAGTAATAAATTGTATTACCTTTATGGTTCCGTCATGTGACTATGCGTTGTCTTTTTACAAAGACGCGTTTCGGAGTCGAAACTCCATCATCAGTATATCACTCCGTAGAGGTCGTCAAAACATTAAACTTTAACAAAGACATAAAACACTACACATAAAAATAAATATATACACATTAACTTTGATTTAACCAACTTTCATACGTGAACGCAGTTTCATGGTCCGCGAACTACTGGCATCACAGTAAGGCCCAGGTTATCAAGTTAATTGGGTTGGTCTTATCAGTTACTCAAATCTTATTGCCGTCTCGAATAACGAGTTTGATTGGAACGATAACTTGTCATTGAGAATGTCATTTGGCTATTGTTTAAATGCTTTGTAGGCCTATATTTCGTATTCTTCGATGACATTCATCATTGGTCCTTTTTTAATGATGTGAAGTGGTGTCAGGTTAGATTCAAAATTTGTATAAGAGTGTTTATTATCGATTATGTGTTGCGCGAAACTAGATCTATTAGCATACAGGCTATTTCTGGGCAAATGTTCTTTGTATCCCTCCATAAAAGGTCTGCCTGTCTGTCCGATGTAAAAAGAATCGCAATCGTCACAAGCTATTTTATAGATGCCTGACTTCTTCTCTGCTGGTATTTCCTGTTTTTTACGCAGTATTTTCTGTATGTTATTATTGGTTCGGTGTGTTATAATGATATTATGTTTTTGGAATGCATTTTTTAAAATGGAGGGCATAATTTCAGTGTAATCGGCAGCAACAAATTTCTTTTTAACCGCTCTAGTCTGTATAGTGTAAAATTTTTTCGCTATTTTTGCCTTCCTATGTTTTTCCAATAATTTGTCGATCATTTGGCTTCTATAACCATTTGCCTGGGCGATATATTTAATGACATTTAACTCCTCCATGAAATCTGTTGCATCGAGTGGTATTGTACAAAACTGTTATAAGCCGCCATTTTTTGTGTAAATGGGTGGTAAGACCGTGCATGGATAGTTACATCTGATGTAGTTAATTTCCTGAATATTTTGTTTTTACATTTATCGGTCATTTTTATTACGGTTACGTCAAGGAAGTTAATTTGACTATCTGTTTCTGTTTCCATTGTAAATTGTATCTTATGGTTGATAGAGTTCAAATATTTCTTGAGGTTTTCTGCCTGTCTTAAGGTGCCGCTAAACATAATGAATGTGTCATCAACGTATCTTGCATAATAAATTATTTCCTTATTATATTTATTAAATTTAGATAGTAAAAATTTGTTTTCGAAGTTGTTAAGATAAATATCAGCCAATAAACCAGACAATGGCGAACCCATAGCTAGGCCTTCATTCTGCGTGTAAAAATCATTGCAAAAAGTAAAATAATTTTGTTTTAAAACCACATTGATTAATATTAGTAATTCCTGTATTTCACTATGTCCTAGTTTGTTAGATTCAGTAAGGCGGTCCTTTAAAATAGATAAAGTCTCCTGTATTGGTACGTTGGTATACAAATTTACAATATCTAAGGATATCATTTTATAATGTGGTAAAAGTTTTGGTACAGATATGTAGATGATGTTGTATGTTTATTTGAAGGATCTGACCGCCAGCTTCAGTTATTGTTAAATTATTTAAATTCTATTAATGAGAGAGTGGTATCTGCGCATGCGCTGTGTCGAGATGCGAGTGGCATGCGTCGCCAAACACCAACCGAGCGGTGTTCGAGTGGCACATGCGTGGCGCAGAGCGAGGCACCGAAGATGCGCCACGGCCACTGCTACAACGATACGAGCCTCTTTTATTTGGTAGGCCTATAACCTGACTTTTTAGGTTATACAAGACTTTCAAATTTTTATTTAACTTAAATTTTATCAAATGACTCGCTCCTTTGCAAATTGAGTTACTATTACTTACTGGAAGAATTAAGCACTCAATTTTGTCTGGCCTAGTTGCAGAGTATTTAGTTTTCTAAATATGCTGGCTAAAAGTATTTTTATTACACACTTCCAGTTATTTAATTTAATTTTAAAATTGACCACGCTCAGCTCAGTATTAATTAATTTTCTATGGTTTTCAAAGATCTCCTGAGTCATAAGTCCTTTGGAACTGACCTTATAATCTATATTGTTACTTATTAATAAAGATAATTGCAAAATTATAATGAGGAAAATACTGTGATTGGATTTTTCAAAAGAACTAGGTAAGTTATTAGTCAATTTGTTTTGTTTACAAAATAAAAAAATAAAAATTTATTTCAAAAGTAACAAATAAAATTTCCCTGTTTAGTTCATCACAAAATTATAAACAAAATTATACTTAATAATTGCACAAACAATATATCTCTTAATTCTATTATTAAATAATTAGCAGACAGAACAATTAAATAATTAATTATTTATTTCCTCTACCTTTTCTATAATACAATATTTATTTAGTAAATTTTTTCTCAAAATTAATATTTAGTTATTTTATTATTATTATTATGTTTAATTTATGTATGTTCAGTAAAATTGTATTTAATTTAATAATTTCAAAACATAATCACAAGAAACGAAATAATATTCTCTATATATTAACCCAGTATCAATAAACCTTATATTATGAATTTAACTCAGTCAATTAAAATCGGGGACAATGTAAATTCGCTTTCATAGAACTGTTGAATAGTTTT
This sequence comes from Philaenus spumarius, assembly GCA_018207615.1. Classification (NCBI taxonomy): domain Eukaryota; kingdom Metazoa; phylum Arthropoda; class Insecta; order Hemiptera; family Aphrophoridae; genus Philaenus; species Philaenus spumarius. The sequence continues at coordinate 46,361 of JAGFPH010005810.1, forward strand.
CCTGGAACCGCCCTAAGGTGTAGATGACTCCGGGAGTTGCTGTAGGTTGGCTAGTAGGGTTGCTCCGGCGTTCTAAGAGTTTGAAGAACTTTCCGGAGTTTAAAGTTCCGGCGTTCTCCATGCTGAATTCGGTTAGAGTTGAAACAGCTGATGAAGTTTTCCGGCAGCGTGCTGATTTACTGTTGTGATGATCTTGTAGATATGTCTACAGATGTCACCTGGTTACTGGTTGATGGTTAAAGTTGGTTGCCTGATTTCCCTGTTTTGTTGGATTACCTCCTCCTAGTGGTTACAGTTTCATATCCAGTATCCTCGCCTTGTTAATTCCAGAAATCCAGTTTGAAGTTCTATGGTTACTTCAATTATTCTGTTACGATTTCCACGTCACGTGGCATAACTCTTAGGCGAAGAGTTTTTCTAACAGTAGTATGCATTTTTATAGAAGTCAGACGTCGAAGAAGATTTTAATAAACTAGTTTTACGAAGTTATAATTTATGAAAAAGATTTTTGTCAAGTTTTCTAAAGAAGAATTTTGTTCAAAATAAGCCTCCTGTTTCGCGGGTTGCGCGCCTTTTGTACTCTTTTTGGCACTAGTCCAGGCACTTCCCGGCTATTCCCACCAGATATAAAATTGTTTTGTTTTTACCATTTCTTGGAAATTTTTATTTTAATCTGTTTACCCTATTTAATTATTATTTTCCCTTAATTAATTTCCGTTTTGTTCTCCTTGTTCTTCTGAAAAAACGTTAATCAAGTTGAAACTTTTAATTTAGTAGTTCACCTTAATCACCTCCACTTTTAGCTGCTCGCCGAACCCTGAGTATTGCTTTGACTTTTCTCCCTAATGATTTTCTTTATTTTTTCATTGCTTTCCTTTGGAAAATCCTGTGACTTCATGAGTAACGTTTTCTGTTTGCGTATATTTTGTTCTTTCTTGCGGAACTCGAACGGTTATCGTTCGACTTTTGGTTTGCGATAAGGCACGCCCGAAGTTTCCGCGTTGACTTTTCTCGGAAAAGTTTTTCCGGTAAAATTTTCCGCATATTCTTCATCCAAAATTTGTTGGATTCTTTCTCTGTTGGCACTAGCCATAGTTTTCAACTTATTCGTAGCTTTTTGGTGCGATTTTTGGACTTGTAACTTTTAAGGGATTTGTGACGCCATCAGCTGGCCATGACGTCACCCTTGCTTCAATCATTCTGCAGTAAGTCACGTGTTACGTGACAAGTGACCTTTGCGCAGCGTAGAGATATCTCGGCCGAGTCAGGACAGAACGTAACTAGAATTCACCGTAGTGATAACCACCCGCGCAGCTTTCCGTATAAATTAGTTTACGTATAAAGTGCGGGTAACAAGTAATTATGGCCGGCTAGTCTAAGGAGCAAATGGCGAACGGCAACGGAGGCCTAAATAGTCGGAACGGCCGGATAATTAAGTAAAGTGTAGTGCAAACCGGCATCATGGTGCCCTAGATTAACAATAATATAAGTTATTCCAAAATTGTAGTTTTGATCAAAGCTGGTTCCAGAGTTCGTGGTCAAGTGAATAATGTGTTGGTCATTGGTTTTAGTGATGCGCGATTCGCGGCGTGTGTAAAGTGGGGCGAAGAACTGTAACGTTCGGTAAATTAACAAACGACCAGGGCTCCAACGCCGCAAGTTTAACTAATTTTCTTTTAACGCGAAGTTTATTTTTACTATTAGTTGAGAATTTATATCATTGCTTACTACTTAGGTTATTCATTATTTTAATTTTTTAAACATTTTAATTCCAATTTTAATGTTACAAAAGGTGTGAATTTGCTCACACTTTTACTTTAATTATTTTCAAATGTTTTATTATAGTTTATTCTACATTTTTATTTACTCTATAGTTAGTACTACTTAAAATTTTCTAAACTTTATTTTCTCTTTTCATTTGACCCAAGTGAACTTTATCACTTTTCGCTAACTTTTAAAATATGCCAATTTTTCTAATTTGCATACTGGCCTTTTATTTTGTTCTACTTTAGTAGATTCCAAAACTAACTTTTTGTATGTCTTGTGAGTAATTATTTTCAAATTTTCCCTTATATATGAACTTTAATAATTAGTCACCAACTAATTATAATTATGATTTGAGACCTGCATGGCTAACACATGCACGTTTAGTGCAATGTATTTGACCAAGAAAAACCCAAAATTCATGCATCTCTATAGAGACCATGCCTTTAAGGCTAAGTTATTTTGGGGTTTTAAACTCGTTCAAGGCCAGATTTCGTCATCCCTGATAACTGCCATCCCGCCTTGACTTGTAATAGATAGTACTACACTCGTGCTGAAACCATTGTTGTTATGGAAAACTTGACTTTTACTAAATTAGCGCAAATTTTAAATTTCCCAAATCTTGCACGGGCCCAACCAGTTGTAAAACATTAGTCAGATTTTTTTTACTAAACACTAATATCTTTGAAAATAGAAAAGATTTAGTGCTCAAATTTGGTGTAAACATTAATTTCTGCAGAACCTTTTACCATTGTTGAAAAAACCAGAACTTTCTTTTGTGTATTTTAAAAATATCAGCCATTTAAAATTTGTAATGCCAAACATCTTTAAGTTGATTTTACAAAAAAGCTTATTTTTATGACGAACTAAATGTTTATAAAGTTTTTTCTGCAGCTAAAATATAACCGAGTTATCGACTAGTAACTGAAAACATATATTTTTTTTGTAGTTTTCTATAATACAAAAATATATTGTGGAAGAAAAGTTTTAGATTCTTAATATTTTGGCTCTACTTGCACAATTTCGCACCGAAAAATCTAATGAAAATATTTATTAATCACAATGCTATTTTTAAGACGTATTGTAGATATTTAGGTTTAGAACAAAAATAAAATGTAATCGTGGGAAAAGGTGTTCTACCGCCTGAACGGAGGACTTATTTGGCATAAATTTTTAACATACTTTTCCGTTTAACAAACTTTAAAATTTTGTTTAACGTTTTAGCCGAAGTGTTCTAGTAAAGGGACGGGGTTTTGAGTGGATTTATATTTTTCGTAATTTCTTCATAAAAGTGTTGACGACCATTTATACAGTTTTCATAAATTTAAATAAGTACCTGTAAATTAGTATTTTCTGACAAAATATAGCTGAACTATGTTTGGAAATATAGGTGGTATATGCTTTTTATATTTTTAAATAAAGAGTTTTTAAATATTATAGCACTACTGTATATTAAAATATTTATTTACTTGTGCTCCCCGAAAGGTTTTTGTAAATTTATTTTTTTTAATTTTTGACTATAAGTGAACATGTAATATAACTGACACATTTCACTGTCATACTTTTTTCCATTCTGACGGAAATCAACTATTACATATAGAGATAGACTAACGAGTTATAGTACTCTTTAAGGATAACGGTCTTGTTTTTTACTGTTATGATAGTCAACCTTAAAAGATCTCTGCACATAAGTACACAGCGTTTAGAGGGACTTTGTATAATATTTGAATGATTAATGAAGAAACTAAATATAGAGAACATTGTTAACCATAATTAACTCGATTAAAAATCAAACACAACTGAAGTGAAACAGTTATTCTAATAAACACGGTTGTGAGTGAAATATCCCACAATATACAGCCAATACCATTGTTGGATTGAAATTGTCCAACTCTAGAGTAAAACGACGCCGTCTTTCCCAAGCTTCCATCTCTCTCCTTTCTTAAATTAAAATATGAATACATTAGGAATGCTAGTCCTCTTATTCAATTGCAAAATATTTTGTTTAGTTTAAATTTGTATTCAGAACTATTTGTTGGTACATTTGAAATATTTTTAAATAACACAACATTTAAAAGCTATAATGTTTTAAATAATTATTTGTGATGTATTCTGTATGCCAAAAAGTTATAAATACGCATTTATGACGTTTTGCGTATTTTTGTGTGTTGTTTTATTTTCGACGACGTGACGTCCCAATGGAATTAAAATTATTGTGTGTGAACTGTGTGTCTTTTGTATTTGAATATGTGTTTCGTGTTCAGTGTTTTGAAAACACGTTTCATAAACCAAGACCTGGATGACGAAGACGGTAAGAAACAAAAATGTATGTTTGAATTACGTTATCCGTTAGCTAAATAACTTTAACATTTAAAAGCTGTTTATTTAAACAGAAAAATTAGTGAAATTTAGTTTTTATATTTTGAGTTTTAGTTGTATCTGTTTCTTAAAGTTTGTAAACTGGGGACTGAGTTTAAGTATGACATTATGAAAAATACATTTAAAATTCAGAATTTTATCTTTCCGTTTCTGTGTCTCGTATCTCGATCTTTTATTATTTCAGCGACAGGTAAAATGTATTAGAGCTACTAATTTTAGATAGTAACATGTGAGCTGCTTATTGCCACATTGAGTAACTACTCTGCCGGAAGTAGACCTACATTTCCACTCCACCTACACTCCATGCTTCCAAAGAATAGTCAACGTTATCTCAGTTGTAGCTTGGGTGTAGTAGTTCTTGTTAGTTAAGGTCTCCAGAGCACCTAAAATTTTATTTTTTGAATTTTTTGTTTTTTATTTAGTTTTAATACAAGCCTAAATTTATTATTATATCTCAACTCTAAGTGGTTAAAAATACGTTTTTGGTAATAAAAATTAGAAAATAATTGAAATTGCCTCCCATGGTGGGAATTTTTATTTTGGTAGGGATATTTAGCTTTTTCTGTAGTGCCTAACCTGATTATACAGTCTTTGATGATATTCAGCTTATGAAAACCCTGCATATGGGGCTGGTATGTATTAAACATGTAAGTAAAACTTTAAACATGTTTTCCGGAAATCATAAATTTAATTCACAAAATTAACATTTTATCAAAATCTGTCAAACATAATGTTCTGAAATTTTCAGGGGTTTTTTAATGCAGTATACTACAGGTTTTAAAGAGAGCATTTTGTAATATAAGTTATGACTGAGAAATATGGCAACAAATTGTCAAAACTCTATTATTTTATAAAAATAATGAAAAAATGTATTCAAACATGTACTAACACACTGATAAAATTTTACTAATAATTTTGATCCAGTAGTTTCTGAGAAAATTTTCCTTGAATATTGTATTTAACATTGCCGAGATTGGGCGCACCGGAGCCCCTTAAGGGTCTGCTCCAGTAAACGAGAAAGCAACTGGAAACGCAAGTGCTTCTCACTATATCCCTATCTAAACTGTGCAATTTTTTGCAGCTGAACGCTTTGACATTGCCTCATTTCAAACCATTTTATAAGTCTATCTTTTGTAATTGAGTGTTGAAAAAAAATTGAATATTCTTTATAAAATTTCGTATCCGGCTTGCCAATTATTTTTCACTATAAATTTGTTATTGTGTTAGGAAAAAAATTAAAACGTTGTACTTACAAAATGTCAATTACATAACAAATCAAAAGCATTTAAAAAAATTTAAAATGCAAAACGGATGCGTATTGTGACTGTGCTTAAAATGAGATTAATAGCCATTCCATTATTTATGTGCCGTGTGTGTGAAGTAAGTATTTTTTCTTGAAGAATGATAAGGATTAATATCACCATCTATAAGTTAATTTCTATGTCTTTTTTCATTTCAAAAGTCAGTTATTATTTCATTTATTTCTTCCCGTACCAACTTGTCTACTGTCATGAAGATTTGTCTATTTTTATAAATAATTTGTTAAAATTCTAGCAAAGTACATATTACTCTTTACACCCACGACATGCTTCACAACAGGTGTTGATGAAGGAAGTGTTGATTTAATTGAGCCAGGCTTAGATGTTTAATATGTGTCAGAGTTCTAAAGATAACTTGTGTTACTAGTAAATCGATATTTGAAAACTGTGTTGTATGTCAATCACTGAAATGGCCTAAAACAAATAAAATGCATGATTTTGTGATCTGCAACTTCAATTTAAATCATGCAAAACACGGATAAGTTAAGAGATACACGAATATAATGAGATACTTTGAAAAATAATGTTACAAGTTCAAAAAAGTTTAGTTCCCTTTAGTTTTCCTTATCCATAGTTTTATTTACAAATATTTTCACTCTAAAGATAAGAGAAAAATAAACTTACGACTTTATCAATTAAGTTTTTCTTAATACACATTTAAGAAGTGCGTCTGTGAATACCAAAGTAGAGTAAACCTCATTTTGTAAAGCATACATACCGACAGATAAACGAATACAAATAGGTTACATTACACTTTGTAATTTCCCCCGCCCTCTTATCACTCCCGCAGTATTTACCTTTCTCAAACACTAAGTATATACATCAATATTTAATTAAATGTGTAGTGGCTCTTCAATGTAACTTGAATGTTGTTTGTAATGTGCAAACCGTCTGGAATGTAATGAGAATTAGGATAAAGGCTACGGAGAATGGAATTTGAATGAAGGAGGGAATATATAAGCGTATGTATTTGTGACGGGAGCGTTGGCCTCGCACTAAGAGAGTTCGATGTACAAACTACATCATCCATTACGTTTATTAACTTTCTTGATCGAAGACAAATTTTTGATCGTTTTTCTGTTTCTATGATTTTAATTAACTCTAATTTCACACAATTTCACACACGTACTGTAACAAAAACTATTACTTGTAAATTTCAACCACTTAGAGTCTAACGGACAACCTAATCTGTAGACCCTAAAAAATCTAAAAATATTTGTTTTAAACCAGAGTGTTCCAAAATCATATTTTGCGTTCTTTTATTATTTGAAACGACGATCAAGAGTAAAAATATTGAAAAAATTATTATTTTATTTAGTCAAGTATTAAGAGCTCAATAATTTTGATTTTAATATTTTTATTTACTACCACTGATCGATTGTATTTTCAGAAACTGAAGTTTTATCCAGCATGGTTTTTGAAGTCTTCCTATTATACAGTGTTCAACTTGGTACCTTTTTGACAAAATTAAAAAATTATTACAAATCTAAATGTGTGGTTATTTTTTTGTAATTTTCAATGTCATTTTCTTTTGACTATGATAATTATTATAATTTCTAGAATTTAATAAATATTTTTTTCTGTTTAATGTAAATAAAGGCGCAATTAAAAATCTGTGTTGCCGTTTTAGTATTATGAAAATGTCATTCATTGCAGTGATACCTATATTTTGAACAAAGTATGCATTTTGATAAATCATGAACTTTTAGAATTTTGAAATTTCTTTAACGGGTCAGATTATATGACAGCTGTTTATACAATAAACTGTCTTTAGATAAATTAGATAACTTGAAGTATTTGATAGAGCTTGTAATTTCACATAAAGGTATATTTCTATTTCTATTCATATCAGCTTAGATAACACAATTTTGACAATTTTAGTTAAAAAATATCCAAGAATACAACTAACTTAAACCTGTCATTCTATTAAAAATTACACAACGTTGGAGAAAGGTTTAAAATATAGACTAAAATATGTTCTATATTGGAAGAACCAAAATTACATTTTTTGATTGGAACTAGTAATTTAAAAATGCTTACTTTGTAAATCTAACTAGCTAGATTACAGCTGCTTATGTGATACTTTTTTAGAATTTTTTTGCTATTGTTAAAAAAATCAGAACATAAATGCTTTAAACCTACATTCGTACCTAAAATGGTAAATGGACAAATTATTCCAAGAAATCTCTCCCTGTTTTGGAGAGATTTAAATTATATTTTCGTATGGGCCTTGTAATTTTAATAAATTTTTGTTTCTATTTATTTATGTATCTGGATTAATTACATTAACTTAGAAGCATACAATTTGATTGACTTTGCTAACTTATAAACTTTAGTTCCTGTTTCCTTCCTCTTATCCTGTCTCCACCACTTCCGTGTCTGGGAGGATGAAGAGGAGGCAGGATCAAAATTAAACTTCTATATATAGCTTGTAATTATTAGAAATGTATAATGCATTTATATCTATAAATAGTTCGATTATAGTTGCTTAAATTACAAACTTTTTTTATAAATGTTGTTAACTTTTGCTCAAAAATACCCAAGAATATAATTGATAATATAATACAATTGAATATAATTCTACAATTTCTATGCAAAATGACACAGTTGCCAAATTTTGGGAACAAAATTACATTTATAGAAGGGGCTTGTAATTTTAATAAATTTGCATTGCTATTTATTTCTGTAGCTACTGATATTATAGATCATTAATAAAATTTATTTTATAAATTTGTTGATTATAGCTACATATACTGAAGAATACAAAATGTCTTAAACCTTAGAAAAAAGCCAAATATCGGCTGAAACATTCGCTTTGTTGTAGGGATAAAAATTTTAAAGGAATTTCAAAGGATCACTAATTTTTAGAATACTTTTATTACTGTTGAGATTACAACCGTTTAGGTGAAAAAGTTTTTTAAATCATTTTTGATGGCTATATATGAGAGGACTATTTGTACCTTCTTCTCTACTCTTGTTTCCGAAAAAGGAGGAGGAAGGGTTCAAATATAATTTATTAATAAGAATTGAAATTTAAATTTTGATACAATAATTGTACTTCTATAGATTTATCTAGTAGGTTAGATCACATTTGATGTGATACACTTTTATTCATACTTTTTTGACTGGCTAAAACAATACAAAAAAATATAAATAACATCATAAGCCTACGTTTTCTTCAAAAAAAAAATGTCATACAGTTGTGTCATACAGCTAAACATCAGCTCTGTTTGAGGGATTAAAAAGTTAAATTTTTAGGTGGCACTCGTCATTTTAAGAAATTTGTATATATTTGCATGACTAGTTAAGTTAAAAGTGC
>JAGFPH010005810.1:70141-83850 GCA_018207615.1 Philaenus spumarius
GGTAAGCCTAATGTTGTATCTATTTATAGTTACCATGGCAACGAATAATTCTGCTAAATAAGCATACCCTTTATTTAGTTGTTTAATGTTATAAGCCTAACCTCAAAACTCAATAATCCAATATTTATTATTGAAATCATAGCCCTGCTTATAATCGAGCTTTAGCTCGGTCTCCTGGTACTAATAGTAAAAAACCAACCATAGTCTTTGTACATTTTAGGTACACATATCGCAAATCTTAAATTCTAATTAGCCCTGTATTTCTTATTGTTGGTTGGTATTATATTATGTCCCCATGGCCGCTCTACGTGGCTCGTACCTTTCGTTCCTTCTCAGAAGTTGACTGTTTAGTGCGTTAGTGAATATCGGATCTGTTGTACGAAATACCTGTATGAAGGCTGGTAGTGGATCGCTGCAATTAAAAACAAGGTTTTAAAATTATTTCGGTTACATTAACATATTGTGCAAAAAATTTCAAGATTATATTCTGTGCGTATAGCAGTCATTTAAAATTGTCAAAAAAAGTCCCCAATTGCGGTGGCGTTATTCAGAGTAGAAAGTTGTGAAAATTGCTTATACCTAGATATCTGTGACCATATTTTAAGAGAGAATATAAATATAGTTATTATAAAAATAATGTTTAGAAAGTTTTGTAAGTATGGATAAGTAGACACCAATACTTGAAACACCTATAACTAATGTTTTTAACATGTTAACATCAGCAACAACAAAATAATTATAATAATAATTTATAATATAAAATGGAATTAAATTCATAATAAATGAATCTATAGAAACAGGCCAGACTAGCTTTGTGAGTAATATTATTTCAACAGGAAGTTACAGCGGATGTACCAGCTTGAATTACTTAAAACACAAAAAAAAAAACCATGCGTTATTCTGTGTGAATCAACGAGTGCAGACAAGCGATAAATGCTTCCAAATATGTAAAAGTGGAAAGCCAAAAAGAACAATATAACATTCAAATAGTAAAATCATAGAAGAATTAAAATGGGTAAAACGGTGTGTTAAGGAATTTTTTTGAGAGCACACGAGGTCTGTAATTAAAAAACTGCCGAGTTAGTAACATCAAGACCAGAACTTTTAAAATGCCCTAGTTTAATTTTTTCAACATTTTCAATCAGCAAACAGAAAAATCATCTAACCATTAAATAATCAGAGAATTCAAATCATAATTTTAAACATAAAAATCATCATATTAATAAATGAAAATTATCAAATAGTGCAAGTTTAGTGTTAAAATAAAATAAATAAAAGTCAATAAGTGGAGTGTTTAAAATCATCTAAATAAAATTGCAAAGTGTATCAGAAGGGGAGAGAAAATTATGTAAGAAGCATTAATATTTCATTTGATTGTTAAGACATATTCTCGAGGTTAGAAAGAAAGCAAACGAAATCATTTCCAGAGCATTATGTTATCATAAGTAACACTAAAATAAATAAAAAATAAAATAAATAATAATTTATTAATAAATAATTGTGTTTTGACTGGTTTATTTATTAGGATTAACTGAAAAGAGGATTCTAAAACACCTCATAAGTAATCGAAATCAGTCACCTTAGTATCATTAAAATAAATCTATAAATAATATAAATACTCTTATAATATAAAACAGTTTTATAGTAATAGAAAGTGTTTAGTAAAACAACAAAATGGCGCCTAGACGGAATAAGAGATTTTCAGCACCTATGATTATCGGAATATCTTGTCTGTAAATTATGCAATAATCTTCTGAAGCATTATTAGTCCACATTTTTTAAACACGCTGATATCGCGGGTTCAGGGTTTTCTTTCGTGATCGTAGTTTTCATAAAACACATATCAGTGATAAATATGAAGAAATTAGCCTTTGGTCACTACATTTTAATAATCGTTTCAAAATTTTAAATAAATTAACGCATTTACTCATATCTTTCTTAATATCCATGTAACAGTCCAAAACCCCACAATCTCTCAAGCTTAGGTTAAGGAAAAATTCTTTCCGATTCATATCTAATAAAAAACTGAAATCTTTTATTATACTGGCAACCAGTAGTAAAATATAAAACCGTGTTATTTTTATTCAAACTAAATAATACAAATAATAATTTTGACTATAAACAATTTCTTTCAGTTTAAATCAACAAATTCCTGCTTTGCCTTGGTTTACGACGTAAGAGTTGTATATCGTTTATCAAATAAATGGAAAGTTTTTATTTCAATCTCAAACAACATACTAAGTGGGGTCTTTCAATGGTTAAATCCTGTCTTATTGGTCAAAACAATTATGGAGAACCATTGCCTGCCGTAAAGATTAAAGATGTACAATGTATTTCGGAAAAATTATGATATACAAATTCCAATTTCTTAATTATGACATTTTAAAAATTGTTAAGCACAATACAAAAAAGTACAGTGAGGACAACAAAATTATTCAAAGATTGCAGATTACAAGACGTCTAACAGACATCAAATGAGTATAAGAAACTTGATTCAGAACATAAGACATGAATACCAAAGAGCCAAGTTAACCTTTCTAAGAACGATGAACGTGACATAACAATCAACGCCATCCTTCAAGACAAGAGTTTTTTTTATTAAAAGAAACTAATCGGAAAAGGGGTATTAAAGGAGACAGTAAACCATGCACGTGATGGAAAACTACATTCCACAGTCTAATTCAAACGTAAATTCTATTTATTTGCCGTTCATTAGAAATGACACAAGTAGTCACAGTGGAATATTGTCTTTGTGATATTAGTACAGAGCAATTTTAAGAGGATTATTTATCATGAACTTGGTAGATGACTGCCTATAAATGGTTCTCAGTTGAAAAGTGTTAGAACTCCATTGTACACAAACAGTTACATCTGTCATCATGTTTTTATGATCTTGTGTAATGTTTTTGATTGTTGTTGTGTGATGAGAAATATATCATACTAGCTGACACGTACGGCGTTGCCCGTGGTGGTTAGTATTTTCAGTCTTTTTAACGTAATTGTAATCTTTTGAAGTGTTCAGTTAGTGAGTGGTATTTGGCTTTTATATATATAGATCTTAAATAATAAAAGCACTATTGTCATAATAATAAAAGATCTGAAATTATGATTTTAGTAACTTTGATCCCCCCAAACCCCTCCTAAAATTTCGAAATTTTTCATACCCTTTCTTAGAGAGCGCCTAAGGCCCTAGAGGAAGCTACATACCAAATTGCATTCCAATCCGTTCGGGCGTAATTTGAGTATGATCAAAAACTCATTGATAACGCAAGGAAAAATGCAAAAACGCCTATTTCTGTCGTAATTTTGGGAGAATCTCAAAATGTTTTTAACAGACTACTTTTAGGCCTTAAACGAACCTAAGTACCAAATTTCAACATTTTCTGCCAATTAGTTCTCGAAAAAGCTGAGAAAACGCAAAAAATCGCTAGAAAAACGCGAATATTGGGCGTATCTTTGGGATGTTTTCAAAATCCGTTCTTAATGCTCGTCTAAAGGTCCAACTGAACATGCATGCCAAATTTGAACTCATTTGGTTCAGTAGATTTTTAGTTCTGCTGATGAATGAATCAGTGCCATTTCGCTTTTATATACATAGATAGATTACTGGGAATGTGAATTTTAAAGTTTGTCTACAGTGTCTAAAGAAACTTCATTCTAGATATCCAATGTGTTGGACGCCTATTATTTAAAAACCAAATCTGTTGCCGAGTTTAAGGTCAGAACTTGGTATTGTTGCTGGCATGTTTTGGCATTCATGCCTGTAATGAATGTAAACATTATGCCCCATCACAAGGGTGTTTGACAACCCTAAAATAATCTGTTTTCGTACCCTATGAATAATACACCAATTCCGTAGTAACATTTACAAGTCCTGGCATCAGTAAACACCCCTTTGAATTATTTGTTCGTCGGGGATGTTTGGTAAAGATTCGTGGCAGAGCAAACCTTGAGCAGGCTGGTCGTAAGCTACTGCAGTAGTAAGACGCTCGAGTACGACTGAAATATTTTCTCAAGTACTGAGGTTTTTACTAATTACGGTCTCATTTTTTCACACTATGCATATAATTTTTTTTTTTCAGAAAACTTTAGTGTAAAATCATTGGTAACAAACAGGACCGATGTTGTTCTGTTTTAAACTGAAAACCATGACTTCGTCTTGCTCAGTAAAACTTGATAGCTTCACGTGTTGTCGTCTACGAATTATTGTTTTATAGTATGTTCAGGAATTTCAACAGTTTGTCTTCAAAATTTTATGAATGTTTTTCAATGAAAACGTGTCAGGAGTCCCTCTTGTTCTGAGTCAAACATACGACTTATTACAACTACAATAAATTTAAAAGAAATTTTTTTATATACACCACGTCATCGTACATTAAACTTCTTTTTTATTTTAAATCGACTTTAGTGTGACAATTTCAGTGCAATGAAAGTTCCACAATTACTGCTTTGTAACTGAATAACATCTTAATACTCATATATAAATATGTATAACGACATTACTCCGACCCTGTTCACTTCGCTCACCAACCAAAGGCAAAGCAAATGCAAACAGATTATTGTATACTCTTATATTTTCACAATAATTACTACGCATGCGCAGTAAGCCCAAATCTTTTTCTTGAAGGACGGGAGTTTTGTATATTATATAATATTTATAAAATGGGTTTCCTTTTTTTATTTTGCGTTACGTTTTGTTATTCTAATGTTTTTATAGTTTACTATTAGAGGTTTTCAATACCCGAAGAGTATAATTATTCGTTATTCATAAGTTTCAAATATATAGTGCTATCTGGTGCTTTTCTTGTCAACTAATTTCGGCACTTATAGTTTATTTTTATTACTCATTGTTTTTAATCGTAGCTTTACTATTATAAAACAATTTGTGGTGGCGGTTATTTGCTAAGTTTTCCAGATTTTATTTTAGATAATAAAAGTTTTGTCGCCTGAATGTTATGTTTGGTTGTTGTATGTTATGTTTAGAAACATTGTATGCTTAGTACTACACCAGGTGATGATTACCAAACAGGATTATGAATAAGTAAATACACAAGACAAACAATTTTTGTTAACAAACTATTTTTTTCAAACCTTGTTTGTAAAAATAGACATCAAACTTGAGTTTTATTTGAGTGGTATTCTTTTTATAAATAACTCTTTACATCGTAATTAAAATTTGTATATCTAGTGGGCATTGTCATTATGAAAAGGGTTTCATCATTTCGTATTTGCTAAGAGGTTGCAATACAGGTTTCTGCCCAGGAATCAGATAGAGTAAGTACCACTGGCTTGTAAATGACACAACTTATATAAAAACTTAATACACCACTTGATTATGTTTTACATTATTCACATATATGACGATAAGTTTTTTTCATCTCAGAGCGTTCAAATTAATATTGACAACCCCGACCCATCATCTGTTTTCCACCGGTAGACCGATGACCCATCTCTTTACTTCCGGATGCGTCGCGTAACACGTGACCGCGGGCTGGTTCAAGATTTGGAGGTTGACATTGTTCGTTGTGATCTCAGTGACGACCCTCCTGCAACCGCTCTTACCGCAGCCGGAAGATCCACTGCCTCCGCTATAGTTGTTAGTCCTGCACTCCTCCTTGGGCCAGGAACAGGTGATGACGTAACGGAGTGCTCTTATCAGTTCACGGTTGAATGGCAGATAGATCGAAGGATTCACACAGCTGTTTAGACTCGAGAGAAGGGTGAGTATTGTAAATGTTGGCCGTGAGAAAAAGATACAAACGTATATATTATTTCATACACAAAATTCCGTGGCCTTTGGCTTACAAGTGTTATGTTAAAATCTGTAAACTAACACCACAACATCCCAAGCGATCCTAAGTAAAACTGAGATCTATTGACAACTTAACGGTTAGGACAAGTAGGGAAGGGAGCCGTCTTTTTTATGTTGAGTAGTTGTTCAATTGCTCTAGCTTACTTGTCTCAAACGAACAACGCATTTCTTATTCTAGTTATACATTTGGGTAGAATAGCTTTTTTTCTGTGTCGCAATGAGATTCGTGATTTGAGGGTGTTTTTATCAAGTCTCACGATGGTTATCATGGTCGTCTAAGTTGGCATTCAGATTACGTGCGCTACGCTACTGCGCATGTCTTCATTACATTAACTAGCGTAAACTAAAAGTGTTTAAACTAAATCTTATTTAACCTAGTCATCTTTATGAACCACTAATACAAGTAACTTATGGATTTATAATGTATATATATTTGAGCGAGCCTATAGCGTGAGATAGGTGGCTGCGTCTGGAAGCAAATGTTACGAACATTTCCCTAACATTTTCATACATAAAGTTAATCGTGCCTGTAAGGCTGTGACGGCTGAACGTAAAAAGTATGGTTTGTGTCATTAGACGCAGCATTTTTTGGGAATTTTTAGGAGAAATCCACGTTTAACAAAGTAAATTTGTTTTTAAATTGTGACGTCATGAGTGACGACAATAACGCCCTATTTTGGGCACGTTTCTGCTTATTACGTTAGGCTGGTAGCACATATTGTCAATTTTAGATACTCATTGGATTCACCTCACCGAGATATTTCAAATGGTCACCAAGTCGATTCTGTAGGCTGAATAGTTTAGGAACTGCAACCCAAAAAGTGTGCGTTTAAACGTTTTGGTTTACCGACTTTTTAAACAGCTACAGCTTTTCAACGGTGGGTTTTAATACAAATTTGAATCCATCTGGGCGATTCAAAATTAAATTCCCTACAACTTTAAAATTTGAAATTTTGTCCAACCTGATCTAAGGGTTCAAAATTGACAAAAACTGGTGGTAGTTTTGTTTTAAGGTATTTTCGGCCGTTACCGTACATGGACGAAGTCACTAGTAAAACTATTTATTCACTAAATAAATAAAAATAATGGGTCTGCGTCGGACCAGACGGTGGAAGTTATCCTTCTTTGGCCATTCTTATATTCGTATATTCGTATACTTTCCTATAATTTAAAAAAAAAAAATTTCCCAGCCGGGGATCGAACCAGGGATTCTAACGTGGAAGTCGAGTGCGTTAATCACTCACCCACCGAGACTCTTGAGGTATCTCTTTTAGAGAAAAGGTATAAAAAGGCACTTGCCTGATTTTACTCCTAACGCGTGACGCTGTTTCTCGACCGACACCCCATCCCGATTACAACGGGCGCAAAGAAGTATAACTTCAATAAAACTGTAATAGTGTCTGTGAGGTTAACAAATAGCATTTCTATAAACATCATTACAAAATTGTTAATATCTCGAGAACGAAAGCCGATAACGAAAAACCAATTGCGGCATCTTGTTCTACGGAAAAAAATAGTTTGAAATGATGGGACACAACCTTACCTTTACATTTAGAAAATAAAAGTGAATTCCAATATGGCGGATCCAAGATGGCGGCCAAAAATGTGAACCTCATCAAAAGAAAGTATAAACCAATCAATGATGTTCGGTGGTGGTTGGGAGTCGATATCTAAAGAAATGCGGAAAAATTAGGGGGGGGGGGCATTTAAAACTCACACGGTATATTAAATATATTCCTTAAATAATTGATGAAAATATAAAATACTAAATTCATTTTATAAATGGAAGAAAGAGGAACACTTTTGTCACTAAATTTAATGTTTTTACCTTGTAAAATATCGTTAGAATGTTACGGGATACTTGCTGAAACTATTTATGACTATTTATTTGTTTTGAAAAGTAATAACTCAATAATAACATAGATCATGAATAATAAAATAGATCGTGCATGCATACGGCTGCTGTGTGGCGAAAAAAGGTTTTTGGGAAAATATTGAATGATCGCGCCGCGAGGTAGCGCTAGGGAGAAATCATTCAATGCATTGGTGCAACACACCGCATCCGTCGTTTCCCCCATAGATCGCGCCACTATCGTCGAATTTCCAGTGGATTGAAATATTGCATTGGATCGGAGTTCTATTAGGTTATCCAAATACAATGATAATAATTACATTCAAAGTATTAGGCCGAATAGCATAATGTACAGAATGTATCAAACTATCTACGAATTCTTTTACGTATTTTTATTTATTTTTCCACTAGTAAATTTTTATCAGAAAAAAATGTTTACATACCAAGTTAAAAAAATTGCTTGGGGTTTTATAGCATTAAGGCCAAATTACAAAAAAAAAAATATAAATTTGTTCCAACCATCCAAATTAAAATGGTGCCGGTTTAAATTGTTTGTTTGTTGAAGAGACACAAATAAGCTGTTTTTGAGATACAAATTTACAAGTGAAAAATGGCAACTTTGTGAGAAACTATGTACTTTTAATAACGATATATTAAATTTGTATTTGGATAGGAAACAATACCTGAGAGTTGTGAAATACCCTGTGTTTGTTATTATTGTGTTTTTTGGGCCTAAAACTGTTTCAGAGCGATGGCTCTGTAATGAAAGTCCTGATAGTAAATTGAACTTGAACTTGGCAGATTCGACCGTTTCCATTACTAGAAACGTTTCAATAGATAATTCGTTTTCTTTGCTTTTCACATTAACTCATTGGACAATATTCCAATGAAATGTCCACAAAATTATTTAATTTCCTTTTAAAGAAAAATTTATTGAAATAATAATTCGACTGTTGAAACACAATAGGTAACACTGAGAAATATTATAGAAATAACAAGAGAATGTATAATGCTAAAAGCAGGTTTATTGTATTTGGCTTCTACTCAGAACTTTGCAACAGCTAGTTTCTAAGGCTTCACTGAAAGCTTGCGATCAGTGTAGTTACCACATTAACAAAAAAAAAAAAAAAAAACCTTAGACGCGAGGGAAAGTCCTCGCAAAAAAAACCTGTGCTACGGCCGCCATCTTGGAAAATGGCGTCCAAAGACTAGTTCCCCCCTAAAAAAACAATTAATTCTATAAAACAAAGTTGCGAATAAAATATGACTGTCACAAAAAGAGCTACAACTTTTGTATTTATAAATGTTCAATAAAATTAACCGTTTAGCCATAAAATGCAATATTTGGAAAACAATTTTGATAATTTGTAGTACAAAAAAATTACCGTTAAGGGAAATTTTTAACAAACAAATTATTGTTTTAATTTAAAGATTGGAATTTCTTGAACATTTTCATACCTATAACATAACTTTTTGCTTTTCATTTATATTTTATGTGGATTTTAAAATGTTACACTGCTGATGCTCGTTGCACATTTCGTTACCATAATAAACTCCTACTTTCACTCTGGTCCAAGCATGGCCAGGGCTACAAGGTATGCTCGATTTCCAGATTTTACGGACGAGATTGAGGCTGATGACGTCACGCTGTGACCTAAATAACATATACTAAAAGTCCTCGCCAAATACACCGGTGATGTGGCAGTTATGATCTTGGAAAATGAATATTAAACTTTAAAAGATTTACGAAATTAAATATAAAGAAGTGGAAATAATGTAATACCATCTAAAGTAAAAAAACAACCACATTTAATACATTTTTTACTAAATTAACACAACTAACATAACAAGGTATACGTTATTATTTTGCAGTTTTGTAAAGCACTTTTGTGTAAATTTTGTTTATGTAAATATTGTAGTAATCTTGTTTTTGTTTTATTTTGTGTTGAAAAATGGCACCTTTGTAAACTATATGTTACCATGGTTACGTGCCATTATTTCACAAAAATGTTATTGTTAAAATACATTTTTGAATAAATATAAATTCAATTCACATATTATGTACTCTTTATGGTATTAAGTATTTTCAAAGCTCTAATTTATTACTACTTTTAAGTTAAATTTTGTTAAACCTCAAGACTATTTTTTAAATTATTTATAATCGTCACATTTAGTGTAAAAAAGTATTTTCAAAGCTCTAAACTCTATTATTCTTATTTAACAAAATTCTTATTTCATTACAAAATAAAATAATCCATTGTTTTTTCTGACCAATATATTCAAAATAGACCTACCCAAAGAAACATTTTAATTTTTATACCTACATTTTTTTCCTTATTCTCTGATTTATTCTGAACAAAATGATATACAAATTATGTTTACTGTTTATAGTATTTTTTGTCGAATTAACAAAATACTTTTTCGAACAGTCATATTTTAATTATTGGATCTGGTGGAGGAGCCACGTGTTAAATAGAGTGCAAAATATTAATAGAACACCATGGGTTCCAACATAAATCTCAAAACAAAAAATTGAATACAGTAAAACAAACCATGGGTAAACTACATGGGTAAACTCAGTAGTATCCTAGCTTGGTAGCTAATTGCAACGAGCATCAGCAGTGTAAAATTTAAAAATGCACATAAAATATAAATGAAAAGTGAAAAAATATGTTATTGGTATTTAAACGGTTCAAGAAATTCCAATCTTTAAATTTAAAAAAAAATTGTTTGTTAAAAATGTGTTTATAACTTCCCTTAACGGTAGTGTTTTTTTTTTTACAAATTGTGAAAAATGATTTCCAAATATTTCATTTTTTGGCTAAACAGTTAATTTTATTGAAAATTCCTAAATACAAAAGTTGTAGCTATTTTTGTGACAAACATTTGTTAATAGTAACTTTGTTTTATAGGATGAATATTTTTTCAGTTATGTGGGAAAAAGATGGCGGCCGTAGCACAGGTTTTTTTGCTAGGACTTTTAGTATGTTATTACAGTAGCTAAATACAACATACATACCAAATCCCTAGCTTATAGGAGTTTTTTTAGGTAGTTTGTCTAACATGCCTAGACTAATAATTTTGAACCAAACTATCGTAAGCCGTAATAAATTATAAACCTACACTATGATACCATAAATACTAATAAGAAATTTAGGTGATACATGTTAGTAGCAATCCCTTGATAAAGTACTAACCAGAAAACATAACGTATTATATTATTTTATGGGTTTAATAAATAAAAATATATTTTAAATATCGTTTAAATAAATATATTGGTGACAAGTTAGCGTAACGAATATTTTGTCACTAGAGGGATGAGCAAGTGAAACGAAGTTTAATCGTATTTTACATCTACGTAATAGGAAATCGTTCAATTTACGGAAACATCAAATGTAATCTTCAATTTTCTGAGTAGATTAAATGTGACCGAACGTTGACTATCAATTAAACAGTGCTGTTCAATAGTATTTTTTCTCGTCGCTTCTTTTATGTCTGCCAAAGTCTATTTGATTTGCAGTGACTCCACTCGTCTGCACATTACAAATTAAAAACACTTTTTTTACCCAAAGAAAATACGTTTTTTGTCGAGAAGTAACTGAAAAGAACGTCTCGCCTTTGTAACTTAATCTAATTAGTTTCGAAAGGAATAGCAACTAATTACATCCAAAGAAAGTTGAATGAATCAAAGGAACGTTATTTTTAATGAAGTAAGTAGCAATATTTCTTAAGGCAATACTAAAAAACTATACAAAAATCACTAAAAATATTTATCCTTAAACATTTACGGTTGAGAAAGTTTCTCTGTATACAGGTGTTTTCAGAAATACGTCTACCAAGTGCACTTTTAATAATTATGGACTGTTAGAAATACATGGGGTGTGTAATAAAAGATATATAATATTAGTTATATTCATTACTAGAGTTAGTATGTTTATTGTAAAGATATTATTTTGCGTAAGACAGATATGGAGGTAAACAAGGAAGCATATTAAGGAAGGATGAGCTTGGCGGAAGTGTTTTGGTGTTGCAAGTAAGAACAGTGTAGTTTGTCAACACGGAAGCTAGGTGGGTTATATAAGCATAACCCTAATCTAGATTCGAGGCCAGTCTGTTAAAAAGGATGTTGGGCCGAGATTTTGCCAGTTTTGTATGGAACGAGAGGCCGAGAGGATCCGTCAGCGGGATCTCTACACAGATCACAGTTTGGGCCGTTGGAACGTCCAGGAAGGATTTCAAGTGAAGGAAGGACCAGGACGCGTTGAAGACAGCACACTGATTGAGCAAAACTAAGTATTTTGGTCTATTGCTAAAGTCACGTTGAATTCAGAGTTTTGGGGTTGATGACATAAACGTAACTCGCTTTAGCCGATATTGTACATCCAGTCAGTCTTGTAAACTCAATCCTTGGTATGGAAATTGTATTAGATATTATTGTTAGCCAATGTTAGAGAGAAGCTGATTTACCGAGTTAAGACAATTGTTTGAATATTTTTTTTAACGTCCTGCTCTTTTGCACTTTAAGGCTAATGAAGACGGGACCTACAGTTTTACGTGGAATCCGAACCACAGCCAATGATGTCTGTTAAGAAACCATTTAGAAAAATATTCGGGCTCAATGGGAATTGATCCCGGAACTTTTCCATTGATGGTTGCCATGACGATTGATAAAGTTTCCACGCCTTAACAACCACGGCCATCGTGGCTTGTGTTTGAATAAACATAAGATAAGCATTCTATAACTGAACCACTGATGTATTGTTATTGATCTGTTCCTTATTGTGGTAACTCAGTGTTTGAACCCGGGTAAAGAGGGCATGAAAACCTAACAGGACATTAAAATAAATAAAAAGGTTCCTATTAAACATTAAACGGACGTAACATTTTCGTTAACTGTCGGCGATTTTGTATAAAAATAATGATAAATAGACAGTACTAAGAATCTAAACAGAAATTGTATGTACACATTTTATAAAGTCACGATTTAAAGTCGAAGTTATAGAGTCACGAGACGAGAACATGGAAAGAAAACTCTCCATATACACAGAATTTGACAAAAGTACCGCCCACATTGCAATATTTCAACTTCTAGTTGAATAGGGAAATAAGTTTTTGTTGGAATAGGGAAATGAGGGACACATCTATGCAAAGCTCTTGTATAATGGGCACCATTGTATTTATACAGGGTGCACCAAAAAAATATTAAACTTATTTCCCCAAAGTAAAAGCAGCGTAAAAAAACTTGTTGGGTCCCAGGTTGGAGATTTCATTGAAACCCACCTATTATATTTAGCTTTTGTTTTAGATAAGTACCACCGATGGGACATCTATGGGCTGGAAATCTAATTTTAATTCTCAAACGACACAACATCCAGATTCGAACGGGGGACCTCAAGTTTCGAAGTCAAGTAAATAAACCCCGCTTTTTTAATGAATTCCAAGATAATTGCATACACAAATTTAATTTCGGAACGTCTACTGTTGTTATAATAATGTTCTTTTTTGTTTACAAAATAATGAAGTTATGCGAATAAATAAAATGTGTACACAAATGTACATGAAACACCCTTCAGTGTTTATAACTATTTGTTTTGAAACTCACACTTTGCCACAAACTATTTGTTTGTTTTTACATTCCATTTCCACTTATGATCTTGGGGAAGTTTTGTTTTTACTCCTCCACGTCAAGAAGAGTATAAAACGTATTCTCTATTAATTTACATGGTAAATTTGCAAAATATAGTAAACGTGGCCTAACCTATAAAGCAAAAACAACTCTTTGGAAATAGGGTCTTCAGCAACAGTTGCTTTAATCTACTGCAACGTCTTTACTAAAATCTCTTTGAATATGAAACTTACAGATTACATACATAAAAATATATGTTCCTTTAAGCTATAACATTCTGTTAAATTAACAAAATAAATTCACCACTGACTTGAACATAGTTTTCACTCATTATTTTCACTTTTCTTCGTCACTTAGCAATACATTTTCATTGAGATTTAATTTTTACTTAATAGAATGAGTTTATTAAGCATGTTTCG